>VMBQ01002944.1:4857-53865 GCA_007657795.1 Dreissena rostriformis
CTAGTTTATGACACCTTATAAGGGATATTGACACATCACTATTGGCAACCTCAGAGCAGACGGAGAGGGGACACATGGCTTCTGCACTGACGGCGCGTGATTACAAAAATACTGATTTTGGGGCGGCGATTTTTTTTGGATTTTACGTTTTATTTATAAAACGATGACTAGCCGAAATAGGGGGGGGGGGGCGGCCGCCCCCCCTGCCCCCCCATTACCTACGCCCCTGCTTCTTATTAAAAAAAACTTAAGTAGTTTTACCGACTTTGGCATGGGATTATTTCAATTTGATATTGCAAATGCAGCATCGTATGTCACTAAATATGCTTAAGAAATAAATAATAAGTAATGTTTGTTACTTATAATACACACATTTACATATCAGCGAAAAAATAAAGACATGGCTACTATTGAAGCATGTAATCAAAAAAGGATATACATAAAACCGTTTAAAACATGAACTGCAGACGCCTGCAACTGTATGACAGTATAAAACGCTCTGTTGCCCGATGACTCGCAATGTTTTGCCATGCTTCGCATTGATTCAGAGTAAGCAGTATTAATTTATTAAAATGACTCAGCACTATTTCGGTTCATGTATTCCGCTAAAACAACGCACGTGTCTGTCTGTGTCCAATAATCAACGAATCATAAATGGTTATGAATAGCTTTGCATAAATGTTACTATTTAAAGAAAATACTATTAAACTGATATTGATCTTACTTATAATCGGATACATTTGGGAAACTACCCGTTTAATCAAATGTTTAACTCATGTCACGATTTTCATTCCAGTTAACGTTAATACGCTTAGAGGGAACGCTGAAAAATACTTAGTTCTGATTGGCCAGCACGTTTATCCTACGTCATATGTTCAGTCACCCTTGACGTCTCGTATAACCGAGCGTGGATAACAATAGTCTCTAGTCTGCATCAAGTTACGAGCAAAGAGTTTAAATGTGTCGGCTTTCCTCACAGTGCGTATATTTTGAATCACGCACTNGACAGAAAATAATGTGTATATTTGTGTATGAAGACGATGTACTTATGTATAAGTCTGAATAAACTGTCTGTCTGTTAAGCCTGGTTAAGTGCTGCATCACTAATAAGCCGAAAATCACTTTGCAATAATTTGGATAGGTGATAAATAACAATTACCGGTAGTGACTGTTTATAAAAGCTTGTCTTAATGATGATGTTTATAATATAACGCTATTTGATGTTTGCTTGACAACTATTTGTAAAATCATTAACTAAATTAAATTAAGACCAGCTGTGTGTAATTGTGTTTTGCAAAATCTTAATTAAATCCAAAGGCGTTCTGATAGACAGAATGATAGACATTCTAAAAAAGAAATGTTTTTTTATGTTCTCATAGTTCGGCTAAGATACCCAATCAATACCTCATCAATTGTAAGTTTGAGTCTGAATTAATGGCGTAAACACATCTGATAGATCTAATTTTTGGTTCAACTATGATCGTTAACTTAAAATATTGGTTCGGAGTCATCAGTATTAATTTATTAAAAATGACTCAGTAATTTTTCTGTGCATGTATTCCGCGGAAACTACGGAACTTATCTGTGTCCAATAATCAACGATCTATAAAAGTTTATAAATAGGTTAACTTAGATCTAGAGATAGCTATTTTAAGAAAATGCGATTAAACTGATCCTGATCTTACTTATAATCTGTTACATCTGGGAAACTACCAGTTAAATCAAATGTTTAGCTCAAGTCACGATTTATATTCAAGTTTACGTTAATACGCTTAGCGGGAACGCTGAAAATACTCTGTTCTGATTGGCCAGCGAGTTTATCCTACGTCATATGCGCGGTCACCCTTGACGTCTCGTATAACCGAGCGTGGATAACAATAGTCTTTAGTCTGCATCAAGTTACGAGCAAAGAGTTTAAAAACTTTAAATGTGTCGGCTTTCCTCACAGTGCACATATTTTGAATCACGCACTGTAATTTCGCCATTCTTCATTTGTAACGTATCCAGTTCACTTCGTAAAAAAGGCAAATATTGGTTTAAGATATAATTCGTTTTTCATTAATACAAGAAAATGAAGATGAATCGGGAATGTGTAATAGTTATGACGCTGTGCGTATTGCTTGGAATACTCATTTTAGGAGTTATGACAGAGTCGACAGGTATATGGACCAAAATGTTTTATTTTATGGATTATTGAACGTTTGGGTGATTGATTGGTTTGCCTTATTCAGTTTTAACATGATTGAAGATACTTACAATATACTTGATAGATTGACTTAATATATGAACGCATTAATTTTTAATTAGATGCAGTTGTGTAAAATAATGAGCGTGACCATCCTTATTAAGCAAATCACGACTTCTCCTTATTATTGTTTCAATCTGAGATACATGCTAACCTCTTAAATATGTTTCTTTTCTATACTACCAGGTGTGAGGTTTTGTCACGAGGAAAAAGTCTACGATTGGTATGACCACTACACCGCCGCGCATTTCAACGCCTCTAGTCGCGTCATCAAAGACGCTAAAGTTAGCGGCGACTTTACTTGTACCTGCACCATAATAGCAGAGGAAGACATGAAATTGCTAAACGTGTGGTCCAAAGTTGCCGTAACATCGCAGGGATGTAATAAACATGTCGAAATCGTAACAAAAACCGACAGCTTCCGGTTTTCTGAGTGCCGGTACCCTCCAAAAAGTCTGACTCAGATCCCGGCGGGTCAGCAGGTCCGATTGATACTCAAGACGTCGACAGAGCAGCTCCCTGACGACGATTACTTGATCTATGTTGCACCAGGTATGGCAGGCGTGAACGGACAAGCATTTGTCGTCTTAATTATGGAGTACATGTATACTGTTTGTAAGTGAGATGAGATTGTATAAAATGTATAATATATGCGATACTTGCTTAGTTTAACTCTGCAGAGATGCTTTAAAATTTAAAATGTAGATCACATTTACGAAGCCAATAAATGAAGACACGCTCAAACTCAAATGAAGACGTTCTATACCTGTCGCGTTGATACTAAAACAAATGTTTCATACGCAGACGTTGAGACATTGTAGGCGAGTGTTTCAAATACATGTATGGCGTGTTAGTTTTATGTTAAAGTAGATGTTATCTAAATTAATAAACTTATTATACCAAGATGAAATCATCTAATTATAAAAACCAACATACCGACAGACGCAATCAAATGTTCAAACGATCGACGCATTTTAGGGATGCAAACAAAGTGTAAGCTTATTAAAAAGAACCATTCTTTTTGCAAGTTTACGAAAAATAATTGTTTGAAATTTGCATAACCGTGAATAGAGCATTTAATTTTATTTTTATGGCACAACGTACATCATATTCTACATGGACTGACAACCTACAGTATATGTGTACCATTCATTTAAAAGACTTAATTCAACTTCAATGAAAGTGTCATTGTTATTTTACAAAGAAACCTTTGTTGAATGTCTAACACACATCTCTGTCTTGCTCGGAAAGCTCATACAAATTGGAGCGGAGCATGTATATTATTATATTTAAATTCAACACTTGTTTTAAATTAATTGCTTTCTGTGTGATTATGATATAGGTGTGTATAACGTTTACCCTACTTGAGTTCTAACGTAATGGTCTGAGATGGATAGAAGAGAATTTAGTAGTGGCGGTGATAGTGGTCGGAGAAGTAGTAGTAGTTATTGTTGTTGAAAGTTGTTGTTTTGTAGTGGTATGGTTGTTGTTTTTATCTTGGTATATGAATGATATCTACCATGTAGTTGTTTTATAAAGGCAACCTATGAAGGTCAGTTTATTCAATATTTTCTGCGCCATTTAAACGTCGTTTAAATGCTTACAAGTGCTACGTTATTGCGATTTTAACTGCATACTTTATACTTCTATTTCAGAACCCGGTACAAAGCTTACTCTGTCTTGTCAACTTCCGAAACCTAGCGTTGGTATAGCGATTACAACGGAAGCTACAACGGGCTCCACAAGCACGCAGCCCGATGTCACTTCCGACGTCACTACTACGTCAACCGTACCTAGCGAGCCGAGGTCAAACAAGAAAGCAGGTTGGTAGATATGCGTAACTTTGGGCTGGATAAAAAGCGGGATTTTTTTGCGTTTGAACATAGCAGTAAGATTGAAATACAGCCAGGAGTCATGCTGAACAGATGATGAAGATTGAATTCGGATGTGGCCTGGTCTGTTAAAAACTCTAGCATGACTTTCCCTTATCTCCGGTTTGTAGGCAAAGAACAATTAAAATAAAATTATCATTGCAAAACTACTTGTTGAAAATACAATAAGAATTCGCAAACAGGAACATAGCAAATTTAAACATATTTGTTAAAATAACACACACACGCACGCACGCAAACACAACATAAAATTAGTTTTCATTTTAAGAAATAAACAGCGCGTGCTTTATTTTGAAAGTTTCATCTAAAAAAACTGGGTGCAAACAAAAGCTTGGTACAACCCAAATTGCTTTTATTATTGAATAGCGATACAATCACGTTAATTGTATTGTGTTCAGCCACTGGCGATAGTTTTCCAATAATCGTTTGAATCTTAAGATGGACCGCTTAGATTGCGGCACAAAACGAACGTAAACAATATGATCATCGCTCTGGCAATTCGGAGCTTAATGCAGGTGTGCATTGTCGCCCCAACACTTCCCACATAAACTAGATTTTCGTTAAGAAGAGACTTCCTTTCAACGAAAAATACCATACAAGCGGAAAGTGTCGTCCCTGATTAGAATGTGCCGACTGCAAAGGCTAATCTGGGACCTCACTTTACGCACATGCATTAAACTCGGTTTTCCAAAGAAAAATCACTTAAAAAAAACACATTATATATAATGTTGTTTTATGAGATTTTGATAGTGTTTCATTATCGTTTACCTAATTTATTTCATTTGTTCACAAGGCTTTTGGGTAGTAGTTAAGTTGGGNATACTAATTCAACAGGAAATATACGTATACATCACAGAAAGTAACTAAACAATAATTATAAAAAATCCCATGTTTTCTAGAAACTTGTGACACAAGCGCTTATACTATTACTTTGTATTTTCAGACGTTTCCGTCGAAAGCATGAACCGCAAGATGACGAAGTTAAGGTAGGCTGCCCGACCAATGAGAACTCTGATTTCAAACACGGCCTGTCCCGGAAGATGACCAGGCTCTACAACAGAATGATCTCCAGACCCCTCCCCAGCATTCCCAAATCCATCCGACGGTGGAAGCAGCGCCCCCTGCCGAGGGAGCTAAGGGAGTTAAGACAGTCCGGGGTTTACAATAGCATCAAGGAAACACCAAACTCCATCGAGGCCAATGGCTCAAATTCGCATCTAGACGCTACTAAACCTGTTCTTACGTCGCAGAATAGCATTGCTGGTGTGATGAATAGCTTCGACAGGCTCCAAGTGCACAGTTTAGCTTTAAAGAAGAATACCTTTAAGAATAAGCCAACTGTGAAATATCAGCTGTCGGCGCAATACACGCAGTCGAACGTGGAGGATGTTGAGGCTGCAAAAGAAGCGACGGACATTGCCCACAAAATAGGTGGTCGCGAGCATGACTACGTAGAACCTGCTTGTTACATCACGCCGGTTGGGGTACCGAGTGATGCTGCAATGGAGAGCAACTGTTATATGAACACAGCTAAAAAGGCGGACCAAGGGTTAGGCAAATGTGAGCAAAATCACTTGAAAACGCCTGATTGTGGTATTCCAAAAGATAGTTCAAAGTTAAAAATAATTGGAAAATCGGGTTCGTTGGAGAGACTGTGCGCGGAAGCGGTATCTGCCGGTGTTTCAACTCCGGTAAATGGTTCTGACAGTAGTGATTTAGGTGACACCAATGTTTATGTACACCATGTAAAAGTGGCTAGTGTTGCAATCAGTGATTACACAGCTGAAAAAGTGTATGCAAATCTAGCATTTGAAACGGAAGAAAAAACTGCTGATACTGTAAATACTGAAAACACGCGTGTTCAGGGCAGTATTGTGACAGTGAATAGCTGCGGGTATGTTCCTATGAGCGAAATGAAGAGAGACGCTACTGGTTGTGGAAGAGACGATACTGGTTGTGAAAGAGACGCTACTGGTTGTGGAATAGACGCTACTGGTTGTGGAAGAGACGCTACTTGTTGTGAAAGAGACGCTACTGGTTGTGGAAGAGACGCTACTTGTTGTGAAAGAGACGCTACTGGATGTGGAAGAGACGCTACTGGTTGTAAAAGAGACGCTACTCGTTGTGGAAGAGACGCTTCTGGTTGTGGAAGAGATGCCACTGGTTGTGGAAAAAGAGCTTCTGAAATTACGAACCATATGATGCTGTCGGTAGCAAGTGGGCATTGTAACTCAGAAAGTGACACGTGTTACTCGGAAGACGATGACGTCAGTATCCCCTATGCGAACACCTCGTTCGAGACTTCGCAGACCGACAGCCACGTGTCTTCATGTGATATGTTATCAATTCCTGCACGAAAAAGCAAACGACTCGACTCTGGGTACCTAAGCGACAGCTCGAAACGTCCCATAATCGGCAGCGTGCCACCGGTTGACCTGTTTCCGAATTTGATTCAGTTCCGCGGAATCGACGCATCTTTAAAGCGGTCAGAGCCGGTGGCGAAACCAGACGGTAACCATGGACGCGGAAAGGTCAAGGTCAAACGATATGTAAGGCAAAAATCAGCGCAGACACCATAATCTATCAAGTTATTAAACTAAAATATTACTTGCTAAACCACGATGTGTAGCTTCGGAACACTCAACAAGCTTTTCCATTGGAAACTGCTATCGGACCAAAGCTCCCGAGTTTCTTGAAGGAAGATACCACATTTACGGACATAAATTCGCAGCGTGGCCTTGTGGTTATAACGTTTGACTATGGATCGGGCAGTGGAAGGTTGGAGTCTAACACAGGACTTGTTCTGATCCAACCGGCTAAATAAACAAGACCTATCGAAGTCCTATAAATCACCCAGCACATAGGCGACTACTACATGTATATGAGCTGCACACATAGGAAAATCGGGCTTAATGCATGTGCGTTCCAGATTAGAATGTGCAGTCCGCATAGGCTAATCAGGGACGACACTTTCCTCCTTGACTGGATTTTCGTTTAGAAGAGACGTCATTTAAGCGAAATTTTCAACAAAAGTATATACAGCAATGCGGTAAGAATCAGCAGGACAGTTGTCTCGTCAAAACTGTCTGTCAAATGGCGGACATTATAATATGGGGACTCTACTTCAAAATACAGTGATTTTAGAGTGCAATGGCTTGCCGGTTAGCGCGGTTAATGTCAGCAAGTTATACTAGAGGTCTAAACGTGACGTTTGATTTTATTAAGAGTCAGTGTGCTCCCGAGTAATTATGCTAAGGAGGTTTTATATTCAATTATAGAAGCTTATATATATTATGTATGAAGAATTATTGGACATACATACGTTCTTTGAATATTTTTGTGATGTTATCTACTTTGTACGTTGTTTTTGTAAATGTACGTTGCTCTCGAAATAAATGTTTGAAATAAAATGTGTTTATCTGGCTTTGTTCGAATGTTAGTTAACATGTGTTCCCAATAGCTTTTAAGTCTAAATGCCATATGCATAGTAAGGCCTTGTACATGTTCCAAAATCGAGCACATTCTTTCGTCAACGTCCCACTCCTGTATAAAATACAAAAAAACTACTTAATAGCAGCAGCAACAGTAAGAGTAGTAATAGTTGCAGCAATAGCAACAGCAGTAGCACTTGCCCAACTACTGTATTGAAGTTTATCATCACAATGATGGCCTTTATTTATTACCCAACTACTGTATGGACGTATAATATCAATATGAGGGCCTCTTTCATTGCCCAACTATTGTTTGGAAGTGTATCATCCCTATGAGGGCCTTTATTTATTGCCCAACTATTTTATGGAAGTTAATCATCAGTATGAGGGCCTTTATTTATTGCCCAACTATTGTATGGAAGTTAATCATCACTGTGAGAGCCTTCATTTATTACCCAACTATTTTATGGAAGTTAATCATTATTACGAGGACCTTAATTAATTGCCCGACTACTTTATTAAAGTTAATCATCACTATGAGAGCGTTTATTTATTGCCCAACTATTGTTTTGAAGTTTATCATCATTATAAGGGCCTTTATTTATTGCCCAACTATTGCATGGAAGTGAAGCAACAACACTATGAGGGCCTTTATTTATTGCCCAACTACTGTATCGAAGTTTATCATCACATTGAGAGCCTTCATTTATTGCCCAACTGTTGTATGAAAGGTAATCATCACTTAAAGAGCCTTTATTTATTGCCCAAATAATGTATGGAAGTATATACTTACTATGAGAGCCTTAACTTATTGACCAACTACTGTATCGAAGTTAATCATCACTTTGAGGGCCTTTATGTATTGCCCAACTATTGTATGGAAATTTATCATCACTACGAGAGCCTTTATTTATTTCCCAACTATTGTATGGAAGTTTATCATCACTATGATGGCCTTTATGTATTGCCTAACTATTGTTTGTACGTTTATCATCACTATGAGGGTCGTTATGTGTTGCTTCACTATTGTATGGAAGTTTATCATCACTATGAGGGCCTTTATGTATTGCCCAACTTATGTATGGAAGTTTATCATCACTACGAGAGTTTTATGTATTTCCTAACTATTGTATGGAAGTTTATCATCACTATAAGAGCTTTCATTTATTGCCTAACTATTGTATGGAACTTTATCGTCACTATGAGAGCCTTAATGTATTGCCTAGCTATTGTGTGGAAGTTTATCGTCACTATAATGGCCTTAATTAATTGCCCAATTACTGTCTGGAAGTTTATCATCACTATGAGAGCCTTTATTTATTGCCCAACTATTGTATGGAAGTTTATCATCACTATGGGGGCCTTTTTTATTGCCTAACTATTGTATGGAAGTTTATCGTAACTAGTAGAGCTATCATTTATTGCCCGACTATTATATGGAAGTTTATCATCACTATGAGAGCTTTCATGTATTGCCTAACAATTGTTTGGAAGTTTATCATCACTATGAGAGCTTTTATGTATTGCCTTACTATTGTTTGGAAGTTTATCGTCACTATGAGGGCCTTTTTTTATTGCCTAAATATTGTATGGAAGTGTATCATCACTATGAGAGCTTTCATTTATTGCCTAACTATTGTATGGAAGTTTATCATCACTTTGAGAGCCTTTAGTTATTGCCTAACTATTGTATGGAAGTTTTTCATCACTATGAGAGCCTTCATTGATTGCCTTACTATTGTATGGAAGTGTATCATCACTATGAGGGCCTTTATGTATAGCCCAACTATGGTATGGAAGCTTATCATCACGATGAGGGCCTTAATGTATTGCCCAACTATGGTATGGAAGCTTATCATCACGATGAGGGCCTTTATTTATTGACTAAATATTGTATGGAAGTTAATCATCACTATGAGGGCCTTTACTTATTGCCCAACTATTGTATGCACGTTTATCAACACTATGAGGGCCTTTTTTATTGGCTTACTATTGTATGGAAGTTTATCATAAGTAGAAGAGCCTTCATTTATTGCCTTACTATTGTATGGAAGTTTATCGTCACTATGGGAGCCTTTATGTATTGCCTAACTATTGTATGGAAGTTTATCATCACTATGAGGGCCTTTTAATTGCCTAACTATTGTTTTGAAGTTTACCATCACTATGAGAGCCTTTAGTTATTGCATAACTATTATACGGAAGTTTATCATCACTATGAAGGCCTTTTTTATTGCCTAACTAGTGTAATGAAGTTTATCATTACTAGAAGAGCCATCATTTATTGCCTAACTATTGTATGGAAGTTTATCATCACTATGAGGGCCTTTATGTATTGCCTAACTATTGTATGGAAGTTAATCGTCGCTATGAGGGCCTTTATGTATTGCCTAACTATGGTATGGAAGTTAATAGTTGCTATGAGAGCCTTTATGTATTGCCTAACTATTGTATGGAAGTTAATCGTCTCTATGAGAGCCTTTAGTTATTGCCTTTTTATTGCAAGGAAGTTTATCATAACTAGAAGAGCCTTCATTTATTGCCTAACTATTGCATGGAAGTGTATCATCACTATGATAGCCTTTATTTATTGCCCAACTATTGTGTTGAAGTTTATCATCACTATTAGATTATTTATTTATTGCCCAACGAGCCTTTATTTATTTTCCAACTTTTGTATGGAAGATTATCATGACTCTGAGGGCCTGTATGTATTGCCCAACTATTGTGTTGAAGTTTATCATCACCTTGATAGCCTTTATTCATTGCCCTACTACTGTGTTGAATTTTAGCATCATTTTGAGGGTCTTTATTTATTGCCCAACTAGTGTATGTAAGTTTATCATCACTATGAGGGCTTTTTTATTGCCTAACTATTTTATGGAAGATTATCATAACTAGAAGAGCCTTTATTTATTGCCTTACTATTGCATGGAAGTTTATCATCACTATGAGAGCCTTCATTTATTGCCCACATATTATGTTGAAGTTTATCATCACTATTAGAGTATTTATTTATTGCCCAACGAGCCTTTATTTATTTTCCAACTATTGTATGGAAGTTTATCATGACTCTGAGGGCCTGTTTGTATTGCCAAACCATTGTGTTGAAGTTTATTATCACTATGAAAGCCTTTATTTATTGCCCAACTATTTTGTTGAATTTTAGCATCATGATGAGGGCCTTTATTTATTGCCCAACTTTGGATGGAATTTGAATGCTTCTAGTTTCATTTACAAGTCCCATGCTCAAATGTGGTCTGCATTTAGGAAAAACAGTAAAACATGATCAAGCAAAATTTAAAACCATTTTTATTTGCATAAAAAATATAAACGGCATTCTGTGAAACCCAGGCTTGATGCATGTGCATCAGGTATCATCCCAGATAAGCGAAGTTCTACGAAGCACCCAGCACATAGGCGACTACTGCATGTATATGAGCTAGGCACATAGGAATGTGAGTTAAGTATCGTCCCAGATAAGCAAAGTCCTACGAAGCATCCATTATATAGGCGACTACTGCATGTATATGAGCTACGCACATAGGAATGTGAGTTAAGCATCGTCCCAGATTAGCGAAGTCCTATGAAGCACCCAGCACATAGGCGACTACTGCATGTATATGAGTGTGCACATAGGAATGTGAGTTAAGCATCGTCCCAGATAAGCCTGTGAGGTCCGCACAGGCTAATCAGGCACGACAATCTCCGCCTAGAGGGGATTTTTGTTTAGAAGAGACTTCCTTCATACGAAACATTTCATAAAAGCCAAAAGTTTTTTCCCTGATTTGCCTGTGCAGAGTGCACAGGCTAAACTGGGAATACACTTAACGCACATGCATTAAGCCCAGTTTCCCAGAATGAGACTCGTGTTATGAATACACAAAATAAACAATATTTCACATATTGCACAAAGCGATTCGAATGGTTGAATGTTTGCATATTGTCTGCAAGTTAGACCAAAAACCTTCCATGATTACCTTAAGAAATACAATACAACCTTTTCTTTGGACAATTATTGACCAACAAGCATAAATAATCTGTACTTTTTTGTCTAGGAGACTGTCACTCAAACAAAATATCCTAAATCTTCACCGCTAATTTAGTGTTTTAATGTGAAGATTATAAACAAAACAAACAAGGGATGTGTTTGACAGAAACACAATGCCCCCTTTTGAGCGCTTTTGACCCATATGTTTGACCTTTGACCTTGAAGGATGACCTTGACCTTTCACCACTCAAAATGTGCAGCTCCATGAGATGCACGTGCATGCCAAATATCAAGTTGCTATCTTCAATATTGCAAAAAATATGACCAAGGTTAAAGTTTTAATACAGACAGACAGACACAATGACAGACAGGCCAAAAACAATATACCCCCTCTTCTTCAAAGAAGGGGGCATAGAAAACTTCTGTACCACTTTGAATTGCACTAGTCATCAGTCATCACAAAGTTATAAAAGTTAAACTTTTTCATCAATACAGTATCACTGATATCAAACATTAATTATCTTAATTTGTAATTCAATGTTGGCCAAATTTACTAGGTGTAATGGCTTAATGTGTGTTTAATCTTTTGTATCATGTTGTTTTAGTTTTCAAAGTCTAAAAGCATTAGTTGCAAATCACCATTTTCAATGATAGTTGATTTACTGCCTGGTGTTTTACTGGTGGTTACGAATGTCGACTGACACCAAGTGGTATATTTAATTTCCAAGCCACTGACACGTGAAATGAGACCAGGAACATTGAAATCAATCCATTTTGTAGTTTAACATGAGATCTGTCTTTATATTTAGTAAAATTCATTTTTTAAGTTGGAAAATATTGGGTATTCAAAATAATACAAATTTGCCAATAGTAAAATGGTGTTGCAACTAATTGAATGGCAATCATTAGATAAAAATATTCAAATAGTTTTCCCATTCGTAATAATTAACAGAAGCATACATGTATTACAGGCTCAGATAACACTTCACTGAACCAGCAAAAGACTTTTTTGTTCCATCCATCAGTTTACGACAGCCTTGTAAAATGCATAAATAAATGAGTAAATAAACATACAAGAAAATAAAATATGTAAACTAACATATTTGTCTTAAAATAGGACAAATAACATAGACAAAATAAATAACAAGACAACAAACTGAAATGAGTACATGTACTAGGACAACCACCTAAACGCCAGGAATGAATTTGAACTGTAACCTTCAGGTATAAAATACCCTCCGCACGCAACATTAACAAAAGACATTTGCAGTTCGGTGTTAAGAACTGGTTTCCCAAACATGCAAGCTTCCTACCTATGAAGATTACCGGTAATTTTGATCCAAAACTAGAGCTTTGTCACTGACGTGACGTATACCCCCACATGCTGCATTGACACAGAATATTTTGCATGCTGTCTCACAAAACAAGAGAAGCTTATTTATGGCAATTTTTAAGAATTATTATGCCATTATCATTTATGGCCATTTTGACCTTTGAAATCTTGAATTCTTTGGCATGATACGCCATCCAATGCCTGTGAACAAAATTAATGTGGAGAGTAATATTAAAATCTCACAATGAATGACATAGTTATGGCCCAGACAAGCTTATTTATGGCCATTTTTGACCTTTGAACTCAAAGTGTGACCTTGACCTTGGAGATATCGACGTAATTTTATCGCGCAACACACCGTCCAATAATGGTTAACAAATGTGCCAATTGATTTCAAAATCCCACAATGAACGACATAGTAATGGCCTGGACAAGCTCAACTATGGCTATTTTTTACCTTTGAACTCATGTGTGACCTTGACCTTTGAGATATTGACGTAATTCTTTCGCGCGACACACCGTCCAATGATGGTGAACAAATGTGCCAATTGATTTCAAAGCCTCACAATGAACAACATAGCTATGGCCCGGACAAGCTCATTTATGGACATTTTTAACCTTTGACATCAAAGTGTGACCTTGACCTTGGAGATATTGACGTAATTCTTTCGCGCAACACACTGTCCAATGATGGTGAACAAATGTGCCAAATGATTTTAAAATCCCTTGATGAACCACATAGTTATGGCCCGGACAAGCTCATTTATGGCCATTTTTGACCTCAAAGTGTGACCTTGACCTTGGAGATATAGACGTAATTCTTTCGCGCAACACACCTTCGCATGATTGCAAACAAATGTGCCAATTGATTTCAAAGTCTCACAATGAACAACATAGCTATGGCCCGGACAAGCTCATCTATGGCCATTTTTGACCTTTGACCTCAAAGTGTGACCTTGACCTTGGAGATATTGACGTAATTCTTTCGCGCGACACACTGTCCAATGATGGTGAACATATGTGCCAAATGATTTCAAAATCCCTTGATGAACGACATAGTTATGGCCCGGACAAGGTAATTTTCGGGACAGACAGACAGACGAACAGACAGACCGACAGACAAAGTGACTCCTATATAGCCCCCATTACCAATGGTAATGGGGGTATAATAATAGTCAAGATATTCCCTGGAAAACATTTCAGCATGAACATAAAAAGGGCAATAACTGTGAAATGTTGATAGAAGGAGTGATGGCTCTTATGCACTGCACTTAACTACATTGAGATCTACCTACATGTGAGTCTCGCTCTGTGAAAAGGGGGTTTAAGGCATGTGCGTAAAGTGTAGTCCCAGATTAGCCTGTGCAGTCTGCACAGGCTTATCAGGGACAACACTTTCTGCTTTAATGATATTTTTCACTTAAAGAAAGTCTCTTCTTAGCGAAAATCCAGTTCAGGCAGAAAGTGTCATCCCTGATTAGCCTGTACGGATTGCAGAGGCTAATTTGGGACGTCACTTTACGCACTCGCATTAAACCCCCTTTTCACACAGCGCGGCTCATATTAAGTTCAAACCTGATACCTCTTGTTTTTGTTAGGCTGTGGAGAAAATTGAAGTATAAAAACTAATAAAGGGCAATAACTATATAAATAGTGAAGCAAGATTCATGGCTCTTGTCAACTAAACACCCCCTCAATGAGGTCTAATAACCTAAGTTTAAGTTTCAAGTTAAAATAATCAACATATGATCCAGACAAAATTTCAAAATAATAATATGCAAAGAGCAATAACTTTAAAATATTGAAGCTACCGTTTTAGTTATTTTGTACGGCACCCCACCTCCACCCACCCNATGCATTAACATTAACAAAGGGAATGATTTTGTAGAATGTCTAACTTGAAAAAGGGTCATAACTTTTGTACATTTCAACGCAAGATGACAATATTCGCACATGCATAACTTCATATAATGAGTAAAAATGCATACAAGTTATAATATTGTACGTTGAAAAGTCCTGGCGAACACCTCCAGACAAGTTTTGGTCTACAAACAAACAGACAGACAGACAGTGTCCATTGTGATTCCAGAATACCCTTTATTTGGTATTAAGACCCATAATGAACATTATCAGACATGTTATGGAATGTTTGATCAAAATTAACATTTCCTGTGACCCATGACTCCGTGCCAGAACCTAAATGTTACATAACTATCCTTGAGTTATAAGTAATTGCAAATAGAAACAAAAGATTGATCAAAGACAGAGGCACAGGTTATAAGGCTGTTCAGGCAAGGAAGTCAGAATAATAGGCACATACAACAAAAATGTTTTGCAGGGTGGTCCATATATGGTATCAGACGATCACATGGTGAAAAGATGAAGGACACCATAAGAAACCCACATATCAAAAACTGTACAATCAAGTAGCATATCACATGGTGTTTGTTTCGATGGGCTGGTCCAATTAAGATGTTGTCACATGATTGGTCACATGGTTGCCTGCCGATTCCTCTTCGTTCACAGTCTCAGTACGAGGACTATCCAAACTGCCGTATGAAATACTTTGTAATCGCTTCTCTGAAACAGAAAGAAGCGCTAACCAAATGGAACCGGATTTTGAAGGCCTTTGCAAACAGTTTGGATCCAGATGAGACGCCACAGAACGTGGCGTCTCATCAGGATCCAAACTGTTTGCTATTTTGATAGTATTTTTTGAAAAAAAAATCAAAGAAAATGCTAATTTTAGAAATTTAGCAGACAACATTTTAGCAGACGACAAATTTCCCAGCATGCAAAGGGTTAATTGTATGAGCCTCGTTCCGAGAAAACCGGACATTATGCATGTGTGTAAAGTGTTGTCCCATATTAGCATGTACATTCCACGAAGGCTAATCAGGGACGTCACTTCCTGTTTTATGGTATTTGTCGTTTAAATGAAGTTATTTAAAGCAAAAATATTTAGTTTAGGGGGAAAGTGTCATCCTTGATTAGCCATAAGTCTGTGCCCACTGCACAGGCTAATCTGGGACAATACTTTACGCACATGCATTAAACCACCTTTTCACATAGAGGCTCATATGTTTTAAATGTATATACTTGTTAAACTATGAATATATGTATGACAAAGAAAATGATTCTGAATAAAATATTATAGCTATCATCAATGTTGTGTTATTATGAATCTAACAAATCAGATAACAATTGCTGTTAGTGTTGTTGTAATAAAATCTTTTTACATTCAATGTGCCTACAGTGATGAGAATGCTTTAAAATGACTCACAAATTCCTGTACATATTATACATCTAGGGTGAATCAACAATAATTTAGACAAAAAGTTCAAGCATAAAATGAACAAATATTAAATTTAAATGTTCGAATAACCTTTTGGTATTTGTTTCCCTCCCCNCCCCCCGCACCTCTACCCTCTGAATGTGTTTTTACTTTATTGCATTTAATTACACCATCATCACCAGTACATACGTCTCATGAGTGAGCGTGTCCGTTTGGCCCCATACACAGCAAAGCTGGAATAGAACGCTATAGGGGTCAGCCCCAGGACTACCATGGCTGCTATTACGGCCTCTAACTTCCTGTGGTAAATGGTGCAGTTCAGCTTTTCTCCCCAGGTTTTACGCGTGTAGTTCATCTGTAATAAAGATAGTTGTAAAAAAAGCTTAAACTTTAAATCTGTTTATTTTAGCTTGATCGCTTCGAAAGCATAATGCTTATTGAAACGCTCTCGAGTCCGTTTCCTGGGTAGAATCAGTACTTATTGTTTATGGTGGAGATCTAAAGAATGCTCCCAAAGTGGGGATCGAACCCGTTACCTCCCGGTCGCTTGGCGGACACCATATCCACTACGCCATGTTAACCAATTTGTTATTATACCAATATGCTGATACAAAGGTGCCTAATTGTGTTTTTTTTCAGGACAGTAGGTGTTTATATCACAGGCTACTATCCTCCTCCAGCTGCTATCCCACCCTTAACCCTCAAAATTGTCCATTTGTTATACACAATAAAGAAAAAGTGAAATGATATTATTTTTTTTACTTATATATATGACAAGGTAGGTAACTAAGATCCTTGAAATGCTGATCTCAGCACACCGGCACATTTCTGAACCTCACTGCTCGATCAATTTTCAACCAATTTGCAAAACCTTGATATTAAACAACGCAGAAGACTTCCTACTAAAGGAATAAATTGATGCCTGTTCACAAATGTCTTCCGCAAAGCGGTCATCAAACAGCAAACTTGCCACCAACATTTACTAGAATCAATCTGGCTACCATGAAAACACATTGCGAGCATAAATGATTCGGTTTGAAAGTCATTCACGCTGTAATTGCACATCTCACACAATCAAAATGAAACTAAGTTAACACTAACCAACATAAATATCCGCACAGGCGAAACTTGTTGCCTAGACAGGAATTTTGTTTAGAAGTGACTTCATTTACATGAAAAATTGCATAAATGGGAAAAGCGTCGTTCTTGAATCTAGGATGACACTTTACGCATGTACATTAAGCCCCTTTTTCCCAGAGAGAGGTCCAAGTGCTAATCATAGAATCTGAAGTCTACTTTCACATCTATTGTTAATAATAAGAATTCGCTCTTGCATCTTAATTTCACAATTTGTTTTTTCATTAAACCATGGCAAGGAATTGTGTTAACCAGCTTGGACAATAAAAAGCGTTGTCAAACTTTTTTTTAGGTTTAAGTGAACTTTATCACATTTAGACAATAAAAAAAAAGAAAAAAGGAGTAAAATAATGTTAACTCAAACACGCTGTGTTTATAGTAATTTAAAACTTCTCGTCAAATTGTGTAGTAAGGTTACTTACAAAATTAAAAACAAGGCATTGAGATCTTCAAAAATATAAGTCTAATCATTTAATAATGAAATGTTATTTCTTAATAGTTTCCTCGGTCCCGGCGACTTCAAAATAATCAGGTTCTACTGTATATTTCTGCAAACAAATGATTTACTTACCATATCAACGATATCCATGCAGACATGAGGGTCTGTTTCATCGTTAAGCAGCTTGTCAAACCTGTCGTTCATTTCCCTATAGTTTGGCCGACATCTGTCACACACGGTTTCATTGGTGACCACCTGAAATTGTTAAACAATATTTCTTGCCAGTGTTAATGTATATTTTCTTAAAGATTTTATCAATTTATAGTTGTAACGATACAAATATATGGGAGGGAATGCGCATTTATTTTACATGTGTCTAAATATAGGAGAAATAATGTTGATATGCCCTTTGGTTTGTTATATGGTATGCAGTTAAAAAAACAGTCAAAACCAGCTGCCTAACAATTAGAATTCACAACTGATGACTGGATGAGACGTCATATCACTGAAGTAACAGTTACTATAAATGGAACAGCGTTCTGGGAAACTGGGCTTAATGCATGTGTGTAAAGTGTCGTCCCAGATTAGCCTGTGCGGTCTAGACACTCTCTGTCTAGACTGGATTTTCATTTATAAGAGACTTCCTTTCAACAAAAAATTTCATATAAGCAGAAAGTGTCACCCCTGATTAGCCTGTGCAGACACATGCATTATTCAACTAGAAATGGCGCAGCCGCGGCTGACGCCTATCCCCACATCGCATGTTTGATCCAGGTGTTTGATCAAAATTCCAAATAGTGCGATGTTGCACATATGCTCATAGCTACCATGTGTTTAAATTTCAAGGTTCTAGTGTTAATAGTGTTGGAGAAGATAGTGGCCAGGACAGAAGGACGAAAAGGCAATTTTGGGTGGGTGTGGCCTATGTGGGCGGGGGCTGGGGTGGGTAATGTGGACATGGATGGTCGAGATAGACCGTGTTGTCATAAGAGATGTTCAGTATTAATTTGAAGTCAATTGGTAAATAAATGAAGAAGTTATGTTAAAAGTTTCAAGGTTCTAATGCTAATAGTGTAGGAGGAGATAGTGGCCAGGACGGACGGACAGACGGCAGAGATAACCACATAATCCCCACGCTTCAAAAAGCGTGGGGATAATGATAGCGCTACCAACCTCAGTGTCATTGATGCAGGTGGTGAAGTTCCGATAGAGATCTAGGAATTCTCGGGTTTTTGATGTCAGTGCAGAACGAACAGTTCCGTTGTCTTCATGCAGATACGCAAAACACTCTGGAAAATGTATTTGTTCTTCCTTACTTTTTTAACTATCAATTACACAGTCATAAATGTAGTAGTTTAAACATATTTTGGATGGGTTTTTTGCAAATATTTATGTGAAACCATTATCCCAGTATTAGAGATTCACTTGAGTGGACCCAACACTATAATAAATTACATAACTGGACCCGTATTCACAAAGCTCCGTAGGGACAACAAAAGAACATTTCTTAAATTTCTTACAGAAAACATGATCTTAAATGTATAGTTTGTCTTAAATTTTCCCTTAGATACAACCATACATGCCAGAATTGTTCAGGTCCAAATCGGGACATTCCATAAAAAATTGTCGGGAAATTTGACCAAAAAGCAGGACACCTAAAACGATCAATCATTCCACCTTTACTTTAGTCAGCAGTCCGTATATTNAACCCTGGGGCACATCTAGGTCAAACATTTGGTGTGGGGATACGCGTCGGCCTCTGCCGCGCCATTTCTAGTTGCAAAATGTTAAAGTTGGCGCAAACCAACCAACAGACCAACCAACAGACAGATAGTGGGGGACATAACAAGGCATTGAGATCTTCAAAAATATAAGTCTAATCATTTAATAATGAAATGTTATTTCTTAATAGTTTTCTCGGTCCCGGCGACTTCAAAATTATCAGGTTCTACTGTATATTTCTGCAAACAAATGATTTACTAACCATATCAACGATATCCATGCAGACATGAGGGTCGGTTTCATCGTTAAGCAGCTTGTCAAACCTGTCGTTCATTTCCCTATAGTTTGGCCGACATCTGTCACACACGGTTTCATTGGTGACCACCTGAAATTGTTAAACAATGATATTTCTTGCCAGTGTTAATGTATATTTTCTTAAAGATTTTATCAATTTATAGTTGTTACGATACAAATATATGGGAGGGAATGCGCATTTATTTTACATGTGTCTAAATATAGGAGAAATACTGTTGATATGCCCTTTGGTTTGTTATATGGTATGCAGTTAAAAAAAAACAGTCAAAACCAGCTGCCTAACAATTAGAATTCACAACTGATGACTGGACAAGATGTCATATCACTGAAGTAACAGCGTTTTGGGAAAACTGGGCTTAATGCATGTGTGTAAGGTGTCATCCCAGATTAACTTGTGCGGTCTGCACAGGCCAATTTGGGACGACACTCTCTGTCTGGATTTTCATTTATAAGTGACTTCCTTTAAACAAACAATTCCATAAAAGCATAAAGTGTCATCCCTGATTAGCCTGTGCGGACTGTATTATATATGAGAGCGCTACCAACCTCAGTGTCATTGATGCAGATGGTGAAGTTCCGATAGAGATCCAGGAATTCTCGGGTTTTTGATGTCAGTGCAGAATGAACAGTTCCGTTGTCTTCGCGCAGATACGCAAAACACTCTGGAAAATGTATTTGTTCTGCTTTACAATTTTAAATTTTAATAACACAGTAATAAATGTAGCAGTTTAAACATGTTTCGGATGGTTTCGTCACATTTTTTGCAAATATTTACATGAAACCATTATTTCAGTATTTGAGATTCACTTGAGTGGACCCAAAACTATAACAAATAACATAACTGGACCCATATTCACACAGCTCCTTAAGACAACCTCAGTTCCCTTGATCCGCGTTTTTTGGGGCCGAATACCGGCCCCTTCCCCCATCAAAAAAGTATACTTTTTTCCCCTTTTTTGTCAAAATTCAACCTAAAAAAAAATCGAAAGAAGGGTCTAATGATTATTAAATCTCATTTCTATTTCAAGCACATCTACTCAAATATACTAAATTATTTAAAAAAAGCAATGAATATATTTAAAACATGTACAAATGCAATAATGAGAGAGTAAGAAAAAACAAGATGTGTTTGTGAAACACTATGTCCACTTTTGAGCGATTTTGACCCATAAATTTGACCTTTGACCTTGAAGGATGACCTTGACCTTGACCTTTCACCACTCAAAATGTGCAGCTCCATGAGATACACATGCATGCCAAATATCAAGTTGCTATCTTCAATATTGCAAAAGTTATGGCCAATGTTAAAGTTGGCGCAAACAGACCAACAAACAGACCAACAAACCAACAGACAGGGCAAAAACAATATGTCCCCCAGTATATACTGGTGGACATAAAAACATAAAAAGGGAAACGACACAAAAAATTTCCCCTCATGAGAGACCCTGGGTACCTTCCCCTGATGGCCAGAGAGGGCCCTGAACCTAAGAACATTTCTTAAATTTCTTACAGAAAACTTGATCTTAAATGTACAGTACATCTTTAATTTTGACTTAAGTACAACTCTCACAAATATACTTCATATAAATTGAAACAGGGTCTCAGACAAGCCAATAAATCAGACTTGCTGAACATTGTAAAAGGTTCTGCTGATGATAATACAGATAAGGTTCTGTGATATGACAGTTTTATTGAGCCTCGTTCTGGGAAAACTGGGCTTCATGCATGTGCATAAAGTATCTTCCTAGATTAGCCTGTGCAGTCCACACAGGCTAATTAGAAAGCACTTTCCGCATAGAGTTGCATTTTCGTTTCAAAGAGATTCCTTTTCAACTCAAAATTCCATAAAATCAGAAAGTGTCGTCTTTACAGGCTTTTCTGGGATTTTTTTTTTTTTTTTTTTTTCCCCNCGAATTTCTTGCTCAAGGAAATTCTAGTGGTCAGGGCGGGATTCGAACCCGGGACCTCTCGATCCCTAAGCCAGCGTCCTACCATTAGACCACTGCTCCTGGATGACATTTTACGCCGATGCCGATGCACAAATCCCAGTTTTCCCAGAACACGGTTCAATATTTTGAATTGCCAAGACCCAGCATTGAAGCAATACTTACGATCGCAATCTGCATCCTGCCATATTCTGTCCATGGACCTGTTTATATTATGGATGATTTGTACCTTGTCAGATATAAGCAAGCTTTCGCTACAATCAACATCCTGAAAATACACGAACACCTTGGCCTAATTATCAGAATAATACTAAACAAGAAATAGTGATGTAACCATGATATGTTTATAATTAATCTTCAACAGTTTACGAATTCCCATATTGTTGAAACATGTCTGAACTGCAAAAGAATCATATCGCTTGCTGAATTACATGCTTGCAGAAGAAATTTACAATTACAAACAAATAAATGTAGCAGCGCAAATACTTGGCTGTTCTTATATTCACTATAAAACGTGACAAATACTATTCAGTCTATTACCTAAGTTACCAAGGTAATTTATACACAAGAATTTTATGTTCATTACTACGCTTTAATGACAAGTTAAAAAAATATTGTTTGATAGCTACACCAAATTGGTTACAATAACATGTGACATTTGTAGATTCACGTAAATCTTTACCACATAGCATTTTAATTCTTCATTTATTTGACACATTCACAAGTGAAATTTTTCTTATGATAAATTTGATCATGATTGTGGACAAATAATTCATTTTGTTTGGTGACATCCATTTCATAACAAGGTCAAAAGAGTGCTGTCCCTTTGTCAAAATTGAATTTGTACAAATCCTGCACAAGGTAACATCATCTGCAGGTGAACAAGAACCACTGCATTCACAAGTAAAATATATTCAGATCAAGAAGTATAACCAGTTTGTAACTTTTCCTAACAGAATGAAAACCAGTGTAATTATCTACAAAAATCGTCATTTGATATAAGGTCTTAAAACACCAAGAGGGACATGATGGCCCGTAAACGCTCAACTTAGGTCACCGACACCAAGTTGAAGACTTGACCTGGTGGTAGTTGTTGAACCCACTTGACACAGATTCAAACTTTACCTTCATATTGTCAAGATAAACATTTTGACCAGCTTTCATCTAGAGTGGTAACAAGGTTTTTCTAAGATTTGAAATGGTGACCGAGTGACCCAGATTCTAACTCGGAATAGATATTGTCCAGATAAACATTCAGAATGTTTCTGACCAAGTTTCATCAAGATTGGATGAAAATGTGGCCTTTATTGTGGTAACGAGCTAAAAGCTAAAATGGCTCACGCGGCACTACACCAGATGCCGTACATAGAGTGATCACCTTGAGTACTTCAATCCTATTCCCCATTCCCAAAATGGGGAAAACAAACAATTCTTATTTACAGCCGGAATCTGACTCGGACCCTCTACTCCAGTATAGTAGTAACTAGTATGCCACTCTTACCAACTGACATATTGATTTAGTCCATAATCCTAGTTTGAAATTATCTTATGTTGTTATGCTCAAACCGAAAGTTAAATCATTAAATGCATTGTCACATTCTTTGTTGGAAACTGAAATTAATTTGTCTTAGTACCAATAACACTTTACGGTAAATTACACCTGTCAGTATGACCCTATGTGTACAAAATCACAATTTAAGTTCAATAAACAGCTATGAGACAGCGATTGTAATCAGTTTACAATTGAAAAATACAAATAATAAAAAACACTCAAATTTCCCCAAAAAATTGTCTGGTTAATTACGATTACGCTTTTTTACCCAATCCAAAAGCCACATGCTGTTCAACAAAAACATCACTGCTGCAAAACACACTTTCATTACTGAAACATCAAATAGCATTCTTTAAATAAAAAACAAAATATAATGATTTAAAGCTTATATTTACCTGGACAATTCTTTTATAAACATTTGAAGCTTTGACATAATGACAATAGCAATTCTCACAAAACCTGAAAGGTCGAGCATTGCTTACGGAACATTTAATAAACAAAGATGCCTCGTCCCCAAAATCAGCAACATAGTTCTGGCATTTATCGGGAATGTCCTTTCCTATTGTTAACAATTCACTATGAAGCAAGTTATTTTGCAAAAGTTGAGTATTTGTTCTCTCAACAGTAGGACATTCTAGATTATCAAATACAGGCCCAAAATGTGTCAAACCAGAAATCAAAGTTTGTCGCAAAAACAAAATGAATAATATATATAGAATTTCCATGTCAAAGTGTGTTCATATAATATGTAAAATATCTGCGTTTTAGTGTTCTTTGTTAATATAATTCCGCAATAACTGTCAAGCTATTCGCTTAAGTAATCACCGCCGTTACTGCTTCGCGAAATCATATGACAAATAAACAGACAGTCATGTGACTCCGTTTAGGGCGGTTGCGAGTCAATACGGTTCCAAGTCATTTTGGTCCATGACTTATCCTGACGCAAGACATGCTCCGATGCAATGGTTCAAATATACAAAACCATCTAACTAACAAATAAAAGTAAGGCATTGTTTGGTTTGTTGTGATAATTCTCATATAATGTAGAGGCACTAGTACGAGACCCTTATTTATGTATAATAGTGTTTGGAAACTTATGAAAGTTGTAGTATATGCGTTTGTGCTACCAGTCTGTCCGACTAGCACAATGGTCGGTCCATACGCGTCTTACCGATCTGTGTTATCTTAACCAAATTAAATCACATTTGAGTTACTATAAAGCTGTAAAGTGCATATATAATTCAACTTTCTGGCCAACATTGTATACTTAAATCTCCGTTAGGAATTTTAGGACACTCCTGGCCCACACTTACATGTATGCTTGACTTGTTCGGCGCGGAGGACATTCAAAGATGAAATAAGATGCCATTACAGTATAAGTTAATGTTCACATAATACGGTGTTACCAGTACGTTCTCTTGTGTGCCTTTGTCGTTGTTCTTGGTTTGCTTTATACGTGTGATGAAAAAATAAGAGGTATTGCTTCCTTAGTGACTATATTATCGTCCTTAGCCGGAAACATACATTCAATGTTTCCCCCATTTAACGCTCACTACTCTCTAGAATTATGGGACTTATGAGGTTATCAAATATAAACAAAAATTAATTCCAAATGCATCAGCATGAGGCCATTCTGGTCAAAATTAAGAGACCCTTTATTTAAGGCAATTGTTTACGGTTTTATGACTTTTTCTACACGTTTAACTGTAAATGTGCGACATCATCCGCATGATTTTGAATGTGTTCCCTGTGATTAACAAGTAAATATATACAATGTTCATATTAATATTGCTAAATTTCTGTGTTGTACGAGATCCGTCAGTATTGTAAATGAGCTCCAACTGTTGCTGATGTCCCGCGCATGCGATTTTGTGCAATGCGGATGCGGAGTTTGACATAGTGAACAGTGGCATGATGACTCTTCACTGAACGCGAGAGGCCGCGTTTCCATGTACACTCACGTCAAATTTTCACGTGTATGCGTTGTTTTCATGCGTCCGAGTATTAACAAAACAGATCCAGATCATGTTTGTTCTTAGAAAGTTTTAAATTATTCAAACTACACTTTCAGTGGCATTCATCAAACACAATACATACTAATAAAGTCTATGTTCAAATGTTACAGTATTGTAGCAAGTAAAAACTAGTACAAACAAATAAAAAAAATCCCGGTGAGATTCATCAAACATATTGTTATACATGTATACGCACAAACTTCATTCATACTTATATTCTGACTCATCTTCCCATTAAGGGATCAGGGGCATTAAGTATAAATGTCTGCTTTTGGTGGCAGCTTTCCGTCAATACTCGTATTGTGCACTACAAACAGCATACATGTCGCTATACAAGTGTGACTGGAAGGACTATGAATACGCAATCGGACTCATGGAAACGTAGCCAAACGAGGAACTTGTCTGTGATACCACACATATTTCCTTCTTGAATTTCGCACCAGTCGAGGTACGACGATCATCGATGATCTTCGAAAACTGCGTAAGCTATCCATGAAAATTAAAACAATTTTTTGTCTGATTCCGTTTATCAGTATATCCAATATTTATTAATTGATTATACATGCACATATGTTATAAATTAATTGCCCATTGGCATGTTGTAAAATGCAGTTGATACATGTGTTATCTGTTCAGTGGAAAATGAATAATGAATGTATTCAGGCGTTTCCTGCCTGTTTTCGACTAAACTACACGCTGTAATTCGTAATTAAATGTTTCATATATGGTTGTCCAGGACATTCAAACAGACCAAAACTATGATTTATGATTGGAAATCTTATCCAGTATTTTAGCAGAAAGTGTGTCACGAAGCCGCCGGTACAATTAATTAATACACAAAAATCGCGACAAAATTTACGACAAAGACGCGATATTTTTGTACTTTGTTTAACGAAGGGCGACAATTCATACACATTTTGTTAACATATATGGATTATCTCCCAGCTTATAAATTTGATGCCGAATGTAAAGGTAATGACGTCATACTAGAAGTGACATTTATCACAAGCGCAAACNCCCTGGTGGTTGAACAAAAAGAACAAAATCATGCATAATTGTTCTCATTAAATAGCAGTTTATCCCTTATAAATAAAACGAGTATGTAGGTTAAAAATTAAGATCCCTTAAATGAATCTTGTATACAGAAATACGCGTTTGTTTTTCATCAAATGTATCCAGGAAGTTCAATATCATTTCAATTTTTATGGTCAAATATATCCAGAAATTGTGTTCATATATTTCCATTTTAGGTGAATGAAATTTATTTGAATTTGCATATGTATTTTAGTTATTAGTATTATTATTATTTAATTGATACTATTTATCATCGTCAGTTTACGCAGGGAAGTATATTATATAGTGTGTTCTTAAATAATTATATTAGTATATTATATAGTGTGTTCTTAAATAATTCAAATTAATGGAAAATTTAACAATAATAAAGTAAATTGTAAACGTGAAGATCTTTCAAATAATAAATGATAAAGAGTTATTAATTAATATATTTTAACTCTCAGTATATTCCCGCAAAAAAAAATGCGATGTCAGTACTGTGCCGTCTTATACCCTCTTTCACAGTGGTTAATTACAGTGTTGTTTCTCATTGTTGAAGTAAAAATATGTTTATGATGAAGGTAAAATCCAAGGAAAATAATTGTCAAATGCATTATTTAATTCCGGGTGTCAGACATGTTGGCTGTTATAAGTTATCATTACCTGTCAACGAACGGGTTACACAAATCGATCGTATTTCCCCCAAACGTACCCGTATTACATTTTAGTGACTTACAACAAAAGAAATCAGTTAAAAGTGTATACATTTTAACACAAACATCGAACTCCGATAATATTGGCATGACTGAAATGGTATTGATAGAGAGCCGATCTATAGAAGATGCATCGTGCAAACATTGTTGTTATTCCGTCACTCGCTGTTAAGAATTGGCGCGCAAAAGTAGTAAAGGTGGGCATGGAAAATGCCAGGTGAAAACACTAGTAACTGGAAATCAATACTGAGCAATTTGTAATCATTAGGGTGCTCGTACTTGGAGCAAATTGGTCAATAGTTGTAGACGCGGAACGCGAGTATTATTACCTAAATTACATAAGGTCTGTAAGAAACATGGTTGTTAAAAACTCGTTAAAGAGGTCTATCTTTCGATATCAGTCTTGGACGCTCTCCATTCTGTTCATGTTAATGTTTCGAAGCAATCCATTACCATACATAAGAGCGGTTCCAGCGTGATATGCGTTGAAATGTACGTCGCCTCGGTAAAGTTTCTTTTTGTATGTGAACACACACACAAGGCTGCTTACAAATCTAGATTTTAAAAGAAACATAAATCTGATTTGTGAATATGATGTAACTTTTTGTGTTTTTTCTTTAAAAAAAACCCAGACTTTAGCGCTCGGGCATACGGCCTATGTCCCTGGTTAAACTTTTTAGCCTGAAACGGTTCGTTTTTACCTTTATTTATGAATCAGTGACAGTTCATCAATATTATTTTCATAGATTAATAATCTATTCAACCCGTCACTTTCAGTAAACAAACAGAAAACAGTAAATAACACATTGCCCAAACAAACGGGTTTTACTGTCAAAAGCGCGCGCCACTCTTATCGTTATCAGTCGACTCGATCGATAGAACAGCCAAAACACTGCTCAGTCGTTACAGACGGCACTTTATAGTAGCTCTTAAAGCGTGCGGATAACGGTTGAAGTGTACAGGTGAAAATGTGATTCAAATGTGTGTTTTGGGATGTTTTTAAAATGCCGCTCGGTTGTCGGAATATAGAACCAAGTCGTCTAGGTGCGCACGAAGTTCCCGTGGATGGGGAAAGCGATCGGAGAACCGTTCTGTACACGGTAGCGAATAACGCCATCGTGGGAACGCTGCTGCAGCTGGCCAGTTTGGTGAGACATGCAGACGATCTCTTCTGTGACCTCGCGGACGAGTGTCAAAAGGTTTTAGATCGAACCGACTCGATTTCAAAACGAATCCAGACCCTAGACGCCACGATTTCGAAGCTAGACGCCAAACAGGCAATCATACGTAAGTCTGTTTGAGGAGATTTTCGCACCGTTTGAATGCGCTGTTTAATTATAAAGCGGTGTACAGAGAAAGATCAAAGGTGGCATGGCGTACCTGAGCCGGTCAGGTGTAAATTTGAACTTTGTGTTTTAAGAGGTCAGTAATGAAAACAGTATGATTTAAATAGTACTGTGACCCAATCAAAGAGTGTTTGTACTATATATGCATGCAAATTGTCACATACAGTCGTGTTAAATATTTGTGTTGATTATAAATGAATATAAACAAACACTATCATTATTATAACATTTGTTCTATACCAGTGAGTTAACCAACAAATAACACTAAATAATAGACAAAATTTCAACAAATTTAATTAGAAAAGATTAAAAAAATATCATAGCAGAATTTGAAGGCATGGTTATCGAATAAGATGCTAATCAATTTTTACATAAATTGTTTAATTTAATAGATCACATGGGTAAATCATGTGAAGTTTATACATGTCTGAATTTCACATAAAAGTACAGGCTAATTTAAATTTTCAGTTCAAAGTACCTTAAGATAATGATTGTGTACTGACAATCTTGCATAAATTGTGTGTTTACTTAAAATAATCTATGGTTATAACACATTTAAACTAAGGTTTATTACTCATGTGCACAGCCATTCAACTCTGCCTCTAAATCTTGATTAAAATTAATTACCCGTGTGACTTGTCTGATCAGATTACAGAAAAACTAAACATTTAGGCCTTATTGTACACTTGACTTTTATTTTTACACGAAGTCTTTCAGAAATATTAATCAATGATTTCGTATTGTTATGCTGTCAGCAAGTGTCTAATTTTGACAGTTTTATGACTGGTCTGTCACTACATTTAAAAGTCTTCTGGAAATCCCAAGTGCAATAAAAACTGACTACTGGTATACACTGACAGTTGCTGCTACCTTGATTTGATTATCTGTTGTCCACTGTAGGTGACAGGCTGGTTATGTCACCAGCTTTCATCTTTTGTGATAAATGTAAAGGTTCAATTAGGTTCCCTTGTCCACTGCAGACCCTGGTCAAATAAACAGGTGTGATGCCTTACGTAATACACTACCAGGATTCAAGGGCTTGATGTAGCTTTAAACTTGTATCTGCTATGGAAATGTTAAATCAGATTCGACTGTTTGGCCCTAATTATTTGGTTTGCCCAATGGCCATTGTGCTTACATAATCACTCCAGTTTAGGACTTACCTTGAAGATCAGAAGATCAAAAGACCAGTCTGCAAAATTAACCCATCGCCTGATCGCCAATGCGATGAAATCTCGGCTCTGGCGATAGAAATATTGAATATAGATCGCCTGAATTGCGATGAAAAATAAATCCGAGAAAATAAACCAATAAATAATCAATTTACGCATTTCAGGTGTAAATTCTTACAATGACACCGATTGGTTACTTCCCTGAGTTTTCTTTCATTAGTGATTTCCGGTATCGGGTCCGTTCGCCCTAGTTACACATTCGCCCTGGGTCCGTTCGCCCTATGTTATCATTTGCATATCGGGGTATGAACAGTTGATTGTTCACACATGTAAGCAAGGTTTCATTAACTAATAAAGTAAGCAAATAGTGAAAATTACTGGCCTTTGTTATGAACACGCTTACGAGTTAAAGAGCGCCGTCTTGATTTTTCACACATGTAACTTGTAAGCAAGTTTTTACCTTAAGTTTTCATTAATTAATATAATAAGCAATTAGTGAAAATTACTGGCCTTTGACGGCTTTGTTATAATCACGCTTACAAGTTAAAAAGCGCCTTCTTCATTTTTCAGAGATTTAATCAAGTTTGCACCTTAAGTTGTCATTAATTAATATAATAAATTGTTAAAAAGATAACAAATTTCGTTATATTTATTGCTTCCCTGCTTTGATAATAAATGTAAGGGCGAACGGACTCAGGGCGAACAGGATTTAGGGCGAATGGGAACAAGGGCGAACTGAATTTAGGGTGAACGGACCCGGATTCGTGATTTCCCTTAGATGTTAAAGAGAGTGTAAAGTCCGGCTCGCGTATTTAAAATGTAATACTTTTGGTAAACTGAACTTGCATTCTACGCCGATAAATGAGATACTAGTGAGAGGGTTTTTATAAATTAAGTTAAACAGTTGAATGTGTGTTATTAATAGCTTTGAAATTATGAAATAACCGTAACAGTCTTTATCATTCATATGATTAAGATCGATATACCTGTGAGCACCGGCTGTGTATTTTTACTGGTAAATACTTGCTGCTGAGAATTACACTTTTATTATTCTGCTAAGATCAACAATGTTTAAACTGAAAGCTCCGACATCTAGTTCTGTCCTTGTCCTTTCATGATAATGTCACTGTAAATTAATTCATTTTTTTCTGGCTATGAAAAATTTCCTCTGGCTATGACATTTTCAAAGTGTCATGGCCACATTGGCTATGAAGACAAAAAAGTTAGTTTTGCAGACTGAAAGACTATAAACCATTCAGGAAGATAATTGCTATAGTATTATATTCATTATATAAAGGATGGGGAGGAAAAAGAACTTTATCTGATAAAGAAATGTTTCACCAGAGGCAGATACAACATTCCCTCCCTTAATGTGCATAAACTAATTATTATAGTAGGAGACATTCAGACTTAATTATCAATTGAATAATTATTGCATTATAAGCGTATTCTTGTTTTGGGCATGATGTGTTTAAAGTACTGTATATGTCCTTATTGACCCTCATGCCCTAATAGACGCGCAGGCCGTCTTATCTGGGGTTCATTGGAATTTATCGGAACCATAAGATAAGATTTATTTAGCCCGTAATCCATTAAAGAGTGGCACATAACATCTGAAAACATCGTTTTTGCGGCCATTTGTCATGCAACACGGTGACACCGTAAATATGCTACCGTGCGAGTTAATAACTACGTAGGTTACAAACCAACAACGATAATAATTATTGTCGTCAGCACAGGTGAGTGATAAATCATAGAGATATAGACTCGTTTTATTTCTTCTTTCGTTACAGACAAACAAATGATATTGGTCTAATGACCAGCGCTAATTGTACTGTAGTGCGTAGTATCAAAACTTGGTGATCATGATCGCGTATGATAATTATGCATTTGATTTCTTGAAACAAAACGGAACGAGTACGCTGTTTCTGTAAAGCAATTACCATTTACATTGTTCATTATTGATTTTATATTTTGTCGATATATATTCCTCGAGGACTGCGTGTAACTCGGTGCTAGGCAGCAGTGAAAGGACGTTGTCATGGGTGGCACGTGCGCTTTACGCCGATGACGCCAACTGTATGGTATTGAGCGTTCAGGTGTATTGTTCGTCACACTATAAATACTTATCAACTTGACGCAGTGTACATGTAGGCACGAAATACAAGGTCAAACTGGATTTAATGGTGAGCGTCTCTTAATGGGAAACTATTTAAGTCGATGAACAATGAAATGGGATCCACGGCCAATTTGCGTTAAATTGGACATCGCGATGTAGCGGGTCTGCAGCAGACTATATGTCATTGGATTGGATTTAACAATGTTGTGAGCGGCAGGTAATGAAAATGTAACACTGTCCAAATGTGAGGAATAGGTAATAGTGGTTCAAATTTAACGCGCAGGGGTCTTGAAAAAACACACGCAGTGCGCGTCAATAAGGACATATACAGTATTAATAATAAATTTTTTTAAAGAAATGGTGCTCAGGCAGTGCTCTAGCTTAAGTGTCTGAAAAAGAGAGGGTGCTCTTTTGTCAAAGGGGAACTTTGGTGCAAGCGGTCATATTATCTTTGTGGCATATTTTATACATAGCATGTGTTTTATATCTAGATATTTCATATGACCTGGATTTTAATTAAAAAATTCTATGATTAATACAACTAGTTTCACTGTGACAATTTAGTTAATTTATTGAAACTTCAAATAAAATTTGCTGTATAATTAATGTGCGCAGATAAAAAATGGCAAGGTCAGTGTTCAAGGCGGTAGGGTTGGACCTTGGTGCAGCAGAGTGCTGTGTCCTTTCGTTAAGTCCTAGCTGAACCATTGTCAGGTCTGTATTGGTACAGACCAATGATTCCTTTTCAGAAGCTAGTAAGAATTACGCCCATGTGTAAATAAACGGTTCACATAGTGTGAAGGAGCATGTTTCAGCCATCTAAACAAAACAAGGCGTGAAAACTGTGGCCATGATTAGAAATGCAGTTGGAGCGTTCAGAAAAATCGACAATGCAAATTTATTTGAATATAAAGCAATGAAATATCGGTCCCTCGAACGGAAGAGACATCCAGCCAAGTCTTTTTCAAATAATTAATATACTTTTATTCATTCATTTGTAAAGATTATGTGTATAAATGTCTAGGATATTGTTTTTTTTTATTGTTTATTTTTTTCAAGTTCAATCTAGCGGGATGTTTTGGTACATTCACTTACTTTTTTAATTTCTTGATTCCCACATTTATTTTAATGTTTTCTCGACTCAATGATTTTATGCCCACATGAATGGCAGTTAAGCTTGATTTCGTGATAGGTATTTGGTCTTATAACATTAATGAATGTATTAAATGAAAACAAGATGACATAGCCTTGGTGGGCCAGTGAACTGGTGTCAAATTTAATTTATGTTTATGTTCAGTTTGACAAAAACGTTAATTCCAAGTTCAAAGACACAAATGCATTGTCAGAACTTAACATTTAGGTTTATATGTGAAAATCAATTGACTCAAATCCCATGAAATGTATTGTGTGGAAATTTAGTATTGGTTTGAAGGAATCATTAAGTATACTATAAACGTTATGACAAAAGTGTTCTTTGCTTGTCTATTTAACAGTTGTCCTTGATAAGTGCTTCTCATTGAACAGTTAAATATGAGGTTATAGTTTCATGATTATTGATTATTGATTCCAGTTCATTCATATAAATATATTCAGTTTCTCCCCACTTCAAAATTATGACCTCAAGGCGATAAGTGGGTTAGGTTTTTTAATGTTTGATGAATTTAGAACATTCTGGTAGTCAATCAATTGAAAAAAAAAGAGAACCTTTAACTAGAAAAAAGAATAATGGTAATTTTTATATATATTTTTTAATAATATGTAAATACTGGACACATTTGATACATTATCATTTTATCAATATGTACGGGAGTATTGAACAAATGTATATAAGATTTTGTTCTATTGAGGTAATAAGAGCAAATGTTTATTAAACTTATTTGTCTGAATGACTAAACTTAATTAAACTAAGCTTAATTGCGTTAAAAAAGGTGTTTAATGTACGTGTGTTTTCTTAATTTTGCATTGACACAGGTGTTTGTCATCTGAAAATCACAATCTGTGTCACCTGACAGCTTGGCTGTGTCCGATCTTAAGTCTAGCGTCTTGCTATAGTCTTCCCTTCAACCGAGTCTGCTTGTGTTAACTCTGAGTGTTTGCATTAAAATGTATTTGAATGAAACTTAAAATTTGAATCACCTGAATGAATTTAAATTGTGAAAATTTAATTTACAGGTTAATTTGACATGATGTTAAAGGACATTGGAATTAGTATCTGAAAAATTTGAATGCAAAATGTGACATGGATAACCATGAGCAAGATTGCAAACAGATAATACAATAAGCTGCTAATACTTAAATGAGGCATCTTAATAAGTTATATGATATGAAATTGTCACATTCATTATGTAATTCTTTTGGACTGGGTTTTCGATGAACAAGCAGTCATTTGTTCAGTCTTATTGGTTTGCGTTCAGTTCTGTGGATGTCCATTTGACGCAAGGCTTTCAGGCACTATTATCCGCCCTTCTCCCATAAATCGTATTAGCATTGTGATATTTCCATTGAACTGCCATCAATAAATTACATGAAAAATGATATGTAGGAAGCGGATTTCAAAGTCTTTGTGGAGACATTTGTTGAAAGAATTGAACAATCCTATCATGGGAGAATCTTACATTGATTTGCGAAGAGGAACGGAAGGGTTTCGTGTTTGTTCGTTTGACATTTTCAATTGAGCTCTTTTGTACCTGCCATTAATCCTTGAGACGGTCGATTTTTATTTAAATGTTCACAAGAAATATGTTGTTTATCTTTTTTGGTTGTTATACAAAAGTAGGGTTTTCATTATGTCTACTTTTTGATGAAACATTCTTGTTTTAAATATGGTCTTAAAGAATAGGCAAATCGACCTAATTTCTTTTCAGTTAAAATTAATGTGAAGTTGAACAAATCTTGTTCAAAATGACAAATGTCCATGTTTGGATTCAACCCAGAGACATTCAAACCTATGATTTAGATGTAAGCAAACAACTTATACAATCTGTTCATGTGTTTTATTGTTATGATTCATTACAAACTAGGCGATTTTTCCTGGATGTTGTCTCAAGTATTTGATTGTGCATAACTTGAGTCAGGAAATAAGCATGAATAACCTACACCCTAAACATCCAGAAACCCCCTAAAATGTGCTTATTTTGCAAGATTTTTGGCATGGTATTAATATTTCAAAAACCAAGGAAAGCACTAGTTGAGTATTTACAAATATAAATTGCTGGGATTAATGAAAAAAAAATGCCTCTTACTTAGATATTTTTTGTCCAAATTTAGCCATCTTTTTTTTTCAAAATAAAGCTTTAATTAAGAAAGGAATTATAATGTCATTAAAAGCGAAGAATACATACCTTTTGAGGAATTGAATTGGGCCGAATTTCAGAACCAAATTTCCCCTAAAAAAATCACTGACCTTTAATATTTGTGAAGCAGATGTTTATTAAATGAAATACCAGTTAATTGCATTCTCCTCCAAATATAAAGCACACAGTTTTTGGTGGTTTGGGTTGACTGGCCTCTAATTTGTAGCCAAATGAAGTTTTCTATATCAGAAGAAATTCAAGAACTAGTCTATTGTCTGTCTGTATTTTATTGCAACATGTTCGTCAGTTTTACGGCCTGTTTAATGGCCACACAATTGTTGCTTACTTAAAACGCAGCCACTTTATACAAGATTATTTGAAATTTGAACCAGATTTAATTTAGCTTTTTGACAGCAGAAAATAGTTCTTAAGTCAGGTATGCGTGTGTTAAATGTTATAGAATACATAACCATTTAGTTTTAACACACACTATTTTAATGGTTGCAAACACAATTTTTCTACAAAATAAATATGAATATTTTTTGTATTTAAAGGACTATAAATACATAACAATTTTAATTTGAACAACTGTTTTTTTCAGCATTATTTTATCTATTATTGAAACATAAATGAAATAAAAAAAATCTTGCTTGTTAGTAAATCCATTTAACTAGCATTAGTCTCTGCATTTATTTTCATGTTGTGAGTCATTTTATTTTGTGGCTAAAAATACAAATTCATCTATCACCTGAGTTTCAAATTCTGCTGATAAGATTGGCCGTTATCTCCATTTTTGAGTGCGTTGTTAATGATTTCTAATGCATTGTCTAAAATGGTTGACAAATGTGTGATAAACCTAGTGTTTATCTCTTACACATAGCTTGGTCAGTGTTGATGGACGTCCTTTATTAGCGTTATTTGCAGTGTAAAGATAATGTACATGTTGTATGTACATGACACCTTCATTAATCATGTTAAAGGATGTTAATGGCAGGAAACACCTGAACGTAACCATTTGAAATGAAAAGTGTTGTAGTCAATTATCATTAATTAACAATTAGCAAACTCACCCAGGCAGTTTTTTATACTGCCATTTGTAATAATAAAAAGCAGCTTTGACAAATAAATTAGTTTTAATTTGTTTATGACATGAAATTGTCACTGTTAAAAATTATTTGATTAATTTTCCTTCAAGGTGAGCTAAGTTAATTGTGAGTCAGTCGTCATGCAGTGTGTCGTATGCATCGTCAACTTTTAGCTTGTTACCACTGACAAGAGACCACATTTTTTATGCCCGGGAAGGTGGGCATATAGTGATCGCACTGTCCGTCCGTCCGTCTGAAATTCCGTAACACTTTGCGTTTAGGTTTAGAAAAATGTGGAAAAAGGGGGCATATGTCATCCTATGGTGACAAGAAACCACATTTTTCTTCAAATCGTGATGAAACTTAGAAAAACGCTTTTTACCTCTAGAGGCCACATTTATGACTCAATATTGATGAAACTTGGTCAGAATGTTTATTTATGCAAAATCTAGGCGGAGTTCAAATCTAGGTCACCTGTGTCCAAAAACTAGTTCATCAGGTCAGATCTTAAAAAATCTTGTTACCATTTTTTTTAAGAGGCCACATTTATGACCCAATCTTAATGAAACTCAATCAGAATGTTAATCTTGACATTTTCTAGGCTGAGTTTAAATCAGAATCTGAGGTAGAAAGGTCAAATTTGGATATACAACTGCTTGTCCAGGCTGTAAGTGTTTGATTCATCATTTAATTTTAAGACAACTTACAACAAACGACTACCATGAAGAGAGTGAGTGTAGTGTGGGTCACCTATCTAATTCCATCAAAGGTCAAGGTCACACTAAAAGGTCAATAATCTATTTTTTTAAATTATCAGCTGGTCTTCGACATAAGCGCAGTTTAATGACCTAAATGCAGTGTGGGCTCCATGCTCTATGGACACATCTCTTGTTCATTAAGGTCTATCCATTCCTATTGTTCTCTCAGTTGGAACCTTCTAGTAGGCCAAGTCTTCAACAATTGCTGTCCATGAAATCAGGTGAGCCCTTAAGGGCAATCATGGACCTCTTGTTTTAAGAAGTGATCTTTTATTATGCTGCTAGTTTGATTAAGACCATAACAACTACTTTAGTTTTGTTAAATTGATAAGTTCTGATTCTCTGCAGCCCACGCTGTGAAATAGGTTTCAACTTAGTTAAAATCTGAGCTCTTTCTTGGCTTTGATCATTTTTTTAATCTGCCGTTTATGTTAATTGCAAAGTTAATTGATAGGTCCACATTAATAGCCTATTGCAGTGAATCTGAAGGCGGCAAACTGGATTTGTACCATGGGCGATATTCAATTCACTTTCAAATATAAGCCAATAAGCCTGACACTAATCACCCGTCTGAGTGAATGGGCATTAATACTGATCAGAACCTTGCCGTTGGGAGCAAATGTAATTTTAATTGCAGTTTATCACCCGGAATCAAACTTATCATTTTTCAATCAGTTTAGTAAATCTAATCAACATTAATTGAGATTTCAAATGTTTAATGTCTGTAGACATTACGTCTGTGGGACAATAAGTTTAAACTGCTCAAAATAACAGAACTTGGCCACCGTTCTGTTGGGTGCCAAACTGTCGTGAACTTTTTGTTAGTGTTCAGTAAATGTTATATTTGTTCCAAAACTATGCAGACATTACTTAGGTTATTTCAACAAAACATCACAATAGCATAATATTATGCCTAGATATGTAATAGAATATATATTGTTTATGTTGAACTGTCAAAGACCTTCAACTAAGTTTATGTATAAATATAAATTATAATAATGTGTAAAACTTGTGTGAGTTAATACTTTCTGTCTCACTGGATTCAGCTGTAATTATTTTATATTTAGTGGGCACTGAATGTTTTAGGCAGACAGGGGCTTTAAATTGAATTGCTAAGATTGTTAAGTTGTTTTTTTTATGCCTCCGAAGGTGGGCATATAGAGATGGCACTGTCCGTCTGTCTGTCTGTCCTTCTGAAATTCCGTCACACTTTGCATTTAGGTTTTGCGTTTAGGTTTTGAAAAATGTGGATTTTTTTTGCAATATTGATCATAGCAACTTGATATTTGGCATGCATGTGTATCTCATGGAGCTTCACATTTTTAGTGGTGAAAGGTCAAGGTCATCCTTCAAGGTCAAAGGTCAAAAAAAATAAATCAAAGCGCAGTTGGGGGCATTGTGTTTCTGACAAACACATCTCTGTTTTAGCCTACAGTCTAACAATGACGAATCTTGGTGCCTTTAATTTATAACACATTGTTAGCACAAATCATTCTACCTGAGCAACCTGAGTCAATCCTGACCACCTGTCTGTTTCCAATGCATTAAGCCTTATTAAGGCTTCCAGTATTATCAGGCAGTGTGAAACAGCTGGGGAGCAAATTGACCACTAATAAGCTTATTTCGATTAGGAGATAATTTGAGATTTTCACCTGGTTACCCTAAATTCTCATTAGACTGCTATTATGGTCATTCTGGTCAGGCGACTTAAATAGCTTCCACCTTTGTCTGACTCACTCTTTCTGTTGGGCTTAATCGAACGATAGTCGATAAATGTTAGTTTACAGTTCCTGGTCATCAAAAATACAAACATTTACATTTTTAACTAGATGATCGTGTTCAATCAATGCGCAAATATTTCACTATGCGTCAAAGTATGTAACAGCAGTTAGAATGAGTTTGAATTCAACTTAAACCATGAAATCCACTTGTTTTTATCTTGGCGAACCTGAGCATGTTTAAAAAGTTTGAATAAAGTGACAAATTGGAATGCAATTACTCATTGAAGAGGTACACATTTGCTGAGGCAAGTGCAGGATTTCCTTTAAGCCAGATAAAAATTTGACTCTAATTTCGTGTGACTTCAAATAAAGGGACAACAAAGTAGGTTGCTTTTTATGGAATAACAAATACATACATTTATAAATAGGACTTAGTTTTAAATTAGACATTTCAACAGCTTTTTATTTTTAATTCATCTTTACAATGCTTGCAATTTAAATTCAAAAGAATACACTTTTGCATGACTTATTTGATTTTAATTACAGTAATTCCTTTCCTCAACAAATGTTTTTGTCTTGCCCAGAAGTTTTTTTCACAAGCAATTATTTTGAAGTGAATGCATAGCTTTAATTGGATTGATTCCTTTCCTCAACAAATTATTTGTCTTGCCCAAAACAGGGAAGTGGCTTTTTTTTAAAGAAATGGTTAAGAAGCACATGCATAGCTTAGAATGGCACATAATATTATTCATCATGAGTTTTGTTGTCATGCATGAATTTTACACTTTTAATTTATTATATTGTCTGCAGGCTGATGAATTATTATTATATCCGGGACATGTTTTATGCGCTAATAAGTCCACTCCCCAGTGTTTGTCCCTGGTCATGACTTGGTGATAATAACCCTGACAGGTGTCACTCATTTGATACGTGTCCAAGTGAATCTTAAGGGGATACTCGACACAAGAGCCGGTTACCTGGTTACTGATGTGAGTTTATCTCGGTGGCGATTTACTGTTGCCCACTGACCAATCAGACTCGGGCTATATATTTACGTATGTAATTGTAGTTAGTGTCATAAAAGCTTCAGACATGAAAATTCAATTTCGAACATATGTTCATCTTATCATTAGACTTAACTGCCTTGACTTACTAGTATTTTAGATCTTTTCCCACGCTGGTTCAGATTTTACACTCCTAAATCAAAGCTCATTCTTACTACAACTTAAGTCGCAATTTCTGCTACACATTGAATGTGTCCTTGCAAAATATCTAATTTGCATATCTTTGATCTTTGTTATTTGCTCCTTTTATTAAATGAAAATAAAACTTAAATGACACGAATGATTGATGAATATTTTTTTAGAATTTTGTTGGTGGAGTATGTAGGAAATGCAAATATGTTGTTGTTGAAATTGGTAAACAAAATCATTACATATTTAGGGTTGTTTTTAGTTGTTAACCTTTATAAAATAAACTGAAGTAATATAACTTAACATTTTATAATTGTTTTGCCCCCTTCTTCAAAGTAGAGGGGGTTTATTGTTTTTGGCCTGTCTGTCTGTCATTGTAATTGTGTGTGTCATTGTATATGTGTTTGTCCCAAAACTTTAACCTTGGTCATAACTTTTGCAATATTGAAGATAGCAACTTGATATTTGGCATGCATGTGTATCTCATGAAGCTGCACATTTACAGTGGTGAAAGGTCAATGTCAAGGTCATCCTTCAAGGTCAAAGGTCAAATATATGGGTCAAAATCGCTCAAAAGGGGGCATTGTGTTTCTGACAAACACATCTCTTGTTTTATTATACATCAAACAAATTGAGACTGAGGTGTTATTGTTAGCAATACTACAGAGGAACAAGTCTTTCTCAAAATTTCTAGGTAAGAAATGTTGAAGTATTTCTTGTGATTTTAAGGGTTCTTTTCCATAGGCCAGAATCTACATTGACATCGTGGAAGTCCATATCAGCACAAATTTAAGAAGATGAAAACAGTTGCACTGTTTTCAAATTTCCTTAGAGCTATAATTTGAAAACTGTCTTGTTAAATGCAAGTTTTTCTGAAATACATGGAGAACATTTGACTACAGTCAGTATGTGGGGCATCTGACCTCTCTGTAGTAATGTCATCATGGTATGTCTTGAGTCCCATTATTGTGGTGAGGATAGGGAGATTACTCAGTGGTCAAGTGAGACTTTATTAAGCCTATACATCATTATACATCATAGTTACTGTGCATCTTTATTGAGTTCAAGACCATTGATAGAATATTTATAGTAAATTCTTGACACTTTTACTGACCACAGATATGTAGAAAAGCAGGCAGTTTACCACATTGACCAAATATATGTAGAAGTATGCAGTAATTATTATGCTTGTAAGGAATGTTTTGATGGACATTAACAATTTCTCAAATGGAAAATCTTTTCTGTTGATTCGGCATAACTTGATTTCAACAAATTAGAGTAAAACATTACGTTTTTTAGTAAAATAGTTCGAACCTTTTTAGGGTGGATTTATCTTGATTGCATCGTGAGCCTTAGACTTATTGAGACACTCTCAAGTCCGTTTCCTGGGTGGCTGTTAACTTTTTATGTCTGGTTATTAATGCAAAAAAAACTGAACGTGTCAAAGACAATTTTAATAGGTCAAGGACAATGTTTGTGTTATTGATGAAAAACTACCAACATTTCGAGACTAAACAAAGACCGCTGTTTATATCTTTTTCAACTAGACCATATTTGCTCTATTTGTTCATAATACACAGTCACAGGCAATTAGCTGCTAAAGGGCTGCTAGGGCTGATGCGATTTTAATGCTAGATACTGTTGTAGTGTCACCTCTTTGACTCGAGCGTAGATTTTGGAGAACGATAAAATGGTAGCCATACAGTGGGAATTCACATTGATAGGTAATGATCGACCTAAAATCAAAATGCCAAGCCAAAAAGAAACTACAAAAAGTTAAAATTTTGTTGGAATACCTTTTGTCTAATCTCATTTAAATGCATTGGAAATGAACAGAGAATAGAGTGCAGTGACTTTAAAGAGTTTTTCAGTTTGTATGCTTTAGTAGCATTTTGGTATTAATAATCATTTATTGACCTTGAACTGATAAAGCTAATTATCAACAATCATGAATGGTATATGAGTTTATGATCTGAACTTGTTTTATGTAAATAAGTAGTGACTTAAATTGAATGTTTCAGGACATGTCTTTTCTGACCCTATGCCTATCCTTTTACAATCTAAATCTTGTCTTAATCCTATTACGATTTTGTATGATATCCATGCACAACTATATAACAAAGCCCACATAACTGTTACAGACATTATACAAAATAATGGCCAAATTGACAGAAAAAAAATACTAATAAATCTGTTTTAATACAGATTTACAGACTGTTATTTCATTAGCCGCTGTTAATTAATCCAAGACTAGCAATTTGTCATGGTCTTATTAGATTTTCTTGTTCAACAATATGACACATCATGTTTCGGATTATGCTCCGATTGTGAACAAATCTGATTGGCAAATGTTGTTACTGTAGAGTGGGATTAGAGGTGACAAAGCGAACAAAAGGTGAATTTAGAGATATCAGAAGTCGGGGCCTGTGTTTGTTTTACCTTGAATGGTTATTCCAACAAGCACCTGTCATATCAGCGGTTGAGACCTCTTGAGTTAATTTAAATCTTTTGTTACTGCAAACAGTTTGACTTTTCTTCTTGCTTGGCTTGGTAAAATGCCATGACATGTTTTAAAAGTTTTGTAAATATTTTTGTGATTCTGAAGTATCAGTAATTGGGTTTGAAGTTTGTTGTATGCAACTGTTGTTTTAAGAATTGTTTTGGAGTTTATTTTGTTTGTTAATTCATCTCCCAAATGTTTATCTTGTTTTAACTCTTGAGTGTGTAAACTTTTGTTTGCATTAAAATAGGTAGACACATATACAATTTAAGTGGTCACACATTTGTTTTTATGTATTTAATTGGAAAAATTGGATATCAGCTATCATAAAGCAATGCTCTTAAATCAGTTAAAATATAAATTTTATTATAGTCTTCAATAATTTATACGTTTAAGAATGAAGTAAGAATTTCACTTGCTTAAATTAATGGCAGGTTTTTCAAGTAAACAAGACCTAAAATGGAGCCGATATCAACAAAGAACGAGTTGATGCAAAGTATAATGTCTCTAAAATACTATCTTTATATATGCATATTGATGGAAATAGACTATGAAACGTCTATTGAAGGAATGTTTTTGCCCAATTCAGATAGCCCCCAACTCCATCTTGTTCTGGTATCTGGAGATATCAATATGATGGCTGGTTATCCAATAATATTTAGTTGTACTTTAACATGTTGATAGCTATCTGCCTAGGTCTATATCAGATTGTTGTTCTTGTGTTACTACAAATATTATCTTACAATTATTTATGATTACATTGTTCTAATAATTTATGATTTTTTTCAGTATTGAACAAAGTAATAATAGTCATATAATTATGTTACAAATTGTCTTTTGTAAGGTGAACACATTTTGTATCCTTTTGTGCATCAACAGAAGTTTTTTTTCGAAACAAATTCACAACATGGACAGTATTCTTATTTATTATCCTCCGCCAAAGGCGGAGGGATGTTGTTTTGGCGTTGTCCGTCCTTCCTTCCGTCCGTCTGTCCGTACGGCACTTTTGTGTCTGTAGCCATATCTTGAAAGTGCTTCGGCGGATTTCATTGAAACTTGGTATGAGTATATATATGGATAAGATGATGATGCACGCCAAATGGCATTGTACACCATCTGTTAATAACGGAGTTATGACCCTTTGTATATATTTTTTTGTCAATGCAGCACATGTGGGGGTCACATCAAGTCTGTGACATTTAGCTCTAGTTTGGCAGGGGATATCAAATTTGCTTGTTTACATATATTTTTGTTTGTGTTGAGTAATGTCCTTGGGAATTATTCAATTGGAGATCTAAATATGTTTTGCAATTATCTATTTTAGTCTGAAATACTAGCTTAATGGATGTCTTCATCGTTTGAATGCAGTATGATTCACCTCAATGGTGTCCAGTTACAAACACAGTATTAAAATTTGGGTATTGAAACTGAAACCTGCGGAAGTTTATTTACAAAATGAATTAGTTGTAGGTTATTTTATGAAATAAATGCTGTATGCTTTCTGAATCCCTGTAATTTTGAATTCAAACTGTTAAAATCTTGTGATTATGGTTTTATATGAGCCTCGCTCTGAAAAAACAGTGCTAAATGCATGTGCGTTTCCCAGATTAGCCTTTGCAGTCAACACAGGCTTATCAGGGACACCACTTTGTGCTTTTATGGAATTTTTGTTTAAAGGAAGACGACATGTTATGCACATGCATTTAGCCCCATTTTCCCAGATCGAGGCTCATATATATTATTTTTTTTTAGTTCTGATTAAGGATTAAAATTATTGCAAGACTTGAACCAAACAATATCAAGGCTGAAAAAAAGAGGCAATTATAAATACTGAAGGCTGAAATTGAGCATACTTGATTACAAAGATTCATCAAAGCCCTGGTATTTGTTAGACAAAACTGTAGGCGTTGATAGTATGAAATCTATGTAAGCATTTCAACAATGGATGTTCTTTCTGTCCGCTTTTGAAAATGTTTACAATGATGAATCTGTCCATCTACTTATTTATATTGGACCCTGTCATTGGAATTTTGAAAATGTGAATTTCAGATTTTAATTTAGCTCATAATTTGGCCTTGTTGGGAATGATTATAGACAAAAACAGTACAGAAATAGTGTATGCCAGGGTGGGATTCGCGTCAGGTTTCTTTAAACAAATCTTTTTAAAACTAATAATTGCACATTGGTTTTGTTGAAATCTTAGTTTGTTTTCAAAAAAGACTTTTCACTCCCCTGTAATTAATGTATTATTTTGTTAAAGGTCTAATATTAGCAAACAGTCATTGAAAAGATAGGTAAATAAATATTTCAAAATGTTCGATCCATATTGGTCACTGATGAAAAGGTATGTAAATTGTCAGTTTGCAAACCTGTGATCGAGCTCCCATACAAGAGACAAGTAGAAATATCGTATAATTACAGGGCATCAATCAGTTACTCCTCGTCTAATATTCATTTAAATTCAAACCTGTTTTTAATGGCTGTAAAATGATTGACGTCACATTCTAAACAAAAAGGTGTGTTTCACCAGTAATAAATTACAGTATCTTTAAATGTGATCGGTATCATAAAAGCGTTTGACAATTGTTTATTGCATATATTTACTATTAAGTCATAATTTACAGTATAGCTTTTTACCAGTAAGATGGCAGACACCAAATGTATTCTGAATGAGGATAGTTAGTTTTACAATTTATAAAATAATTTGTCAAAAAAATAGAATTCGCAAGCTTTTGAACATTATCCTTAAATGAAATCCTATGTCGATAATACATGTTTTTGCTATTCTATGGATGAAAAGGGTTATAAACGCTTAATAATTTTTACGATTTCAATAAACGAACATATTTTCTATGAATCTATGACAATTTTTTTGAGAATTGTCATTTTTACAAACTGTGAACAAGTCCCTTTAAAGATCAGAGATCATGTATTTTCATTTCTGCTTTTTAAGATGAACTTGTCTATACTTTTTTGTACTTGATGTTGAAGCAGAAGCAGGATAATTAACAAAATTAGAGAGCATTGGAAAATGGCAAACATGCCTGTGGCAAATAAATAATATCTGTTGGCTATTTATGTCCTCTAATGATGCGTATATTCAACTAAATCAATTTCGGGTTATTTCCAATATTAAGTACATTTAGCTGCTGGGTTACGGAATTCCGTATTTCACAGTTTTAAATTAGTTTCCGTATTCAATGTTTGGGTTGTTTTTGGCTAATAAGGGGAGTTTTGGGACAAAAGTAGAATAGCTGTGTCCAAATAGATAAATATCTTTTTATTTTCCATTTTAGTAACATTTTATGAATTAAGTGATTGTGAAATACTTGCTACAGATGTACATATCAAACAGGGAATTGAGCATTATAGTCAGAATCACAAATCTCTAAATATCAAGCTGTCTGGAATTTTTCTCCACAGCAACCAAATTTAGATTTCCGCTTGTTCATGTTTTTCAATGGAGACAAATGATTTTGTTAACCACCTCTGTCAACAGGAAACTAACATTTTGTCAATATTTGCTCAAAACCCACTTCCTTTCCAAACTCAGACAATCATGAAACTTGGGGCTGTGGTTTTTTGCTTGGAGATCAAAATATCCAATAGTAACAACTGATAATGACTGGCTTTGGTGACTTTAAAAAATGTATATTGCCACAATATAAACTAATAACATCTTTTAATATTTAATAAAGGCACTGATGGTTTGATATTCAGCCAATTGAAAATTTAGGGAATTTATCATTAAGATATGAAATGTATTATTTAATTCTTCCCTGTATAATTTTTATAAAGAACAAAGTCATACACATAGAATGTTCACATGTCAGTGTTAATAAAAAATAATTAATATGTAAGAAAATAATTACCAATATGTAACATTTGTGTAGGGACATTTATTTTGGTTTGGATAGAGGACCTTATTTAGTAAAGATGTCTGACATCACATAGAATGGGCTGTTTGAAATGGTGGAAATCCTTCTTATTTTAATACCTATTTATATCCAGCTTACTAGAAAGGTGAAAAATAAAGCCAGCTAATGTATTATCTTCCCATTTCTGTTTCACAAATATTTTTCCTTTACATGTAAAATAAAATTGTAGACACATAACAGTAGGATGGGTTATACATTTTAAACCTTCCTGAATTACCTTATCCTTTTTAGCTCACGTGAGGTCACCTGAAGTGCTATTACAATCAGTATATGTCCAGCTTCCATCGTCTTGTGTCATGCATCATGCGAATGTCAACTACTACCTCACTATCATTCTAAAAGCCACCTTTTTGATCCAGTTTTGATGAAACGTGGTCAGAATATGTATCTTCTCAATGGTTAGCCAAGTTAGCATCTGGGTAATGTGCGTAAAAAATCAAGGTCACCAGGTCAAATCTTAGAAAACATTGTTTCCAGTCTAGAAGACACATTTATGAAATCTCAGTTATATGCGTCTAACACTAGTCACCATGTGAAACCTTAACAAAATATTGTTTATGACTCATTTATGACTCAATCTCAGTAAAACTTGGTCATAATGTTAATCTTGACAATAACTAGGTCAAGTTGGAATCTGGGTCACTTGTGCCCAAAGATTGTGTCACCTGGTAAAATCTGAGAAAGACCTTTTTACCACTTTAAGCCATATTTTTTACTCAATCTTAATGAAACTTGGTAAGAATGTGAATGTTTATCTGAACAATATTATATTTGAATCTGGGTCAAAAACTAGATCACCTGAGGTCGAGTCTTCATCAAATCATGTACAGTGAACTCTAGGCCATCTTGTTAAGCATTTCCCACGTGGAAGCAACGTAAAAATGGCTATATGCAAACAGCATAAAATCAGAACAGCCTGCGAGTCTGTTCAGGTTTTATGCTGTTTGATGCTCATCAGTATTTAACCCTTTGCATGCTGGGAAATTTGTCGTCTGCTAAAATGTCGTCTGCTGAATTTCTAAAATAAGCATTTTCTTCAAAAAAAATTCTAAGACCACTATCAGGATAGCAAACAGTTTGGATCCTGATGAGACGCCACGTTCTGTGGCTTCTCATCTGGATCCAAACTGTTTGCAAAGGCCTTCAAAATCCGGTTCCAGCGCTCAAAGGGTTAAGGGTTGGACATGAAACCTTTTAAACTTGAATCTATAAAGAAAAGTCTTTAATTTAATTTGATTTTCTAAGGCACTACCAATGGGCCAAAATGTGTTTTTAAGAGGTAAAGGGTTAAAATTGTAGGCATGACTCACCAGTGGCTTGGTATAATTGATGCTTTCAGTCATTAATTGCATCCATGGCTGATAAGATTTATATTTATTTAATTTCCGTACTGACAATACTGTGTCCACTGCCACTGGGCTTAAATCCTTCTGCAACAAAGCAGTGTGGGCAGCTGATACATGTTCATTTTTTCTGACTTTTTTAATCATGCAAGATTTGTGAGTGCAATCCATGACTTTTGTGGGCACCGCAATTGTTGTATGCCTCATTTTCCAGAGTTAATTGCAACAGGGAAGTATGTTAGAATATATTTTGTAATATGGTACCCCATTTTAGCGTGGCGTTATTATTGTCCAGTGATAATTGAATACAGTAAATCAGGTGGACACAAGAGGCACCGAGAGAGCCACGTGCCTTAAGGGATGCTTGATTAAAATTGGAGCTTTAATGCTGTGGGATACCAATCTGATTGGTATTAAATTGGATCCCAAAAATTAATTAAAACTATTCATGCAGATAAGTTTGATAATAACTGGTGATTCATGTACATCAAATTCAGGTAATAACTGCACTTTCAGCTGTTAGGGTTTATCAATAAAATTCTGGTTTGTGAACACCTGGTTAAATTAACGGTTCCATTTATTTTTGTATAATTTAAAAAAACCTTTAAAATAAGTTTGTTTTTTTTTAACAAAAAAATCATAAATTAAATCTGTAAGCATATTACATAATAATTACTGTCTGGATTACGGTTCCCCTGCGAAATGTTCTATAACATTTCTAGAATTGTACTGGAACTAATGACTAGAAGTGTTCTGGAATCATCCTTAAAATGCTCTAGAACGATTTAGAACAGTTGTTGAACGTTAAATGAGAATAATTTCTAGAACAATTTGTTCTAAAACAGTTCTGAAGGTTTGTTCTAGAACAATTCTTGAACTATCGTTCTAGAACTATTCCAGAATTTTTCTTGAATAAATTTCCAGAACTGTTATAGAATTGTTCTAGAAATTTTTCTCATTTAACGTTCAACAACTGTTCCGGAATAATTCTAGAACATTTTCAGTATGATTACAGAACAGTTCTAGTCGGTGTGTTCCAGTACAATTCTAGAAATGTTTTAGAACAGTTCCGAAGAATTGCTTCAAATACAGTACAGGCAACGTGTACTTGGACAATTCCATTCCAAATAATTTCCACACTAGTACCGGTTATATGAAATAAAATTTGATGCACACACTGGAAATACCAAATAACTGAAAATGCAATGTGAACAAGAGATGTGTTTGTGTTTGGAATATTATGTGTCCAGGGCCATTGAATTACTGAAAGAACTTAAAGATAAAATTCAACATTGTAATAAAATCATTTGAATTGCTGACACTTCATCGACATGTTGGCGAACAGTTAATGAGTATGAAATGATTGGTTATGCTTATGATTATGTTGATGACAAAAACATTCATAAAGCAGAGGAAAAAGTGATACAATGTAGCAAAAATTGGGAAACATAGGTGAACACA
>VMBQ01002944.1:59379-110508 GCA_007657795.1 Dreissena rostriformis
GGTCAGGAGCTACCCTTCAGACAAGCCTGGGCACAGAACCGGTTTGGTCAGGAGCTACCCTGCAGACAAGCCTGGGCACAGAACCGGTCTGGTCAGGAGCTAGCCTGTCCACTACAGACAAGCCTGGGCACAGAACCAGTCTGGTCAGGAGCTAGCCTGTCCACTGCAGACAAGCCTGGGCACAGAACCAGTCTGGTCAGGAGCTACCCTGCAGACAAGCCTGGGCACAGAACCAGTCTGGTCAGGAGCTATACCCTGCAGACAAGCCTAGGCACAGAACCGGTCTGGTCAGGAGCTAGCCTGTCCATAAGCCTGGGCACAGAACCGGTCTGGTCAGGAGCTTCCCTGTCCATAAGCCTAGGCACAGAACCGGTCTGGTCAGGAGCTACCCTGTTCACTACAGACAAGCCTGGGCACAGAACCAGTCTGGTCAGGAGCTACCCTTCAGACAAGCCTAGGCACAGAACCAGTCTGGTCAGAAGCTACCCTGTCCACGACTGAGAAAAGCAAAACTTGCATGACTCTATAGCCAACAGGTTAGTTCTAAAACAGACTGTGCAAATGCGCAGGCTGGTCTTAGGCTACATGTATGCTGATAGCAATCGCAGCATATGACATTTGCCCATTTTCACACAACGGGGCTCATATAGGAATAATAAATTGAGGGGGCATGGTTGCTATGGTGTCTGCCTTATGATAATGGGATCCCAGGTTCGATCCCCTCTCTTAAAGTGTTCTCAACATCTTACTCAAAGACTGCACATACAGGTCCTGTCACCCAGGAAACGGATTGAAGATTGTCTCAATAAGCCTTAATCTATCAGTTAAATGAAGATTTAATAATTTGAACATAATTTTAACTGAATTTACATTTTGGTCCTCCCGTATTTTAGTTCAAATTTTTAAAAGGGGGTTATTAGTTCGACAATTATAATATGATATAATTTAAAAATGTTCACATGAGAATATTTCTCGTGAAGTGGAGCTGCTTTAAGAATTCTATTAAATAAAATACCTACTCTGTATTGTTTAATTAAGCCTGTCAGAACAAATACAGGATCAGTGCCATCTTTGACCCAAAACAGATGGTTGGTTATAATACGTAAGTTGATATTTCACAATCTGTCAAATACTTGCACAGTGAGGTAACCAGCCGAATTGGATTTGAAAATCAATGTATTGATTTGTATTATGTAAATAATTATTCTTGATGTCTGTGTTTTGCTAATACTGAGGTCTAAATATTGTTTAAATATCATTAAAGCCATGTCAAACAGATAGACTATGCAAACAGTGAGGTTGCTGTATGGATTTGGAGAGTAAATCCTTTGATCTCTCTATAGCCCTTTGAGCGCTGGAACCGGATTTTGAAGGCCTTTGCAAACAGTTTGGATCCAGATGAGACGCCACAGAACATGGCGTCTCATCAGGATCCAAACTGTTTGCTATTCTGATAGTATTCTTTGAAAAAAAAATGAAGAAATTGATGATTTTAGAAATTCAGCAGACGACATTTTAGCAGACGACAAATTTCCCAGCATGCAAAGGGATAGAGTCAGAATTGCATTCCAACTATGTAATCATTAAATATTAAATTTAAAATGAAATGCCTTGTAAAATGCAATATAATCCTAGAAATGCATGAATAATTTATATAAGTTTTGTTTTTCTCTCACAATGCTGAAGCAATATGAGTCGGGTCCAAAATGGGAGTGACAATTGTTTAAGTACTTTATGGAAATTCTGAATAAATAATGTTGTGCTATTCTCATTCAAAGCTAAATGAATTGTATAAAATGATGTCTGTCTGACTTAAATAGTGACTTTATATTTATTTTGGCATTAACTGCAACAGCTGCTTAGAATTATAACCCAATAATGATTGTACTCGGTAATTCAATTTACTTGTAATAACAGGCTTATCAGCTCATGTAAGATTTTTATTTAGTAAGCCTTAATTCCTTGTGGATTTAGGTAAAGGGTGCAGTATTTTTTACAGATTTACAACCTGTGAAAATATTGACTAATAAACAGATCACAGAGAATTTTGGATATCGATTTTGCAGGAAACATTATCTTTTCCATTCAAAGTTTTTTATCATTTATGACAGGAAAAAATTAGCATGCCATTTTTTCGTAGAGCGGTTTCTGATGAGATACCAGGCAGTGATTTATGGAGGGTTTTATTAGCCACAGGCTTGTATGAATTGGAGAACAAGGGAGATTGGGCAATAAAAAGAATGTTTTACCAATTTGGGTCAATGCCTTAAGGATGTGGTTTATTGACACGCATTTGCTTGTATTGTGTGTGTTTCGAAGTTTATGAGGTCTGTCCGCATCTGAGGCGATTTATGTGAGGACCCAGAGTGTGTCCCAGCACTACTACCTTATTAGCTGTACAAAACTCACAAATGTTTGTACTAATTTTGAATAATAGCTGCAAATTCCAGCAACCAGTATTTGATTTTTACTAAAAGATATTCAATTTCGGTGTGGTCTTGTGCTGGGGGGGAAACTGGCATACCCGGGGAAAACCAAACCTGTCCGATGAGGCGTCTATGCTCACATGTGCAGGGAGCAGGGATTAAACCCTGGTTGCCTTGGTGAGAAGCGTGTGTACCTACCACTGCGCTTACTGGACAGCCATATTTGCTTGTATGAGACAATAACTGACCCAGTTCACTGCTCTGACACAGGAGCAAGTCATGCAATGTCCATGTACCATCTACAACAAGAAAAGATATAAATATCAATTGTGTGTGTTACCCTGCCAAATAAAAAACAACATCCAAAAAAAAAACACAATAACAACAAAAACCCTCACACATTTATAATTTTTAGCTCGGCTGTTTTCGAAGAAAACCCGAGGTATTGTCATAGCTCTCTTGTGTTCTGCGTCGTGGTCGTCGTCGTCCGAAAACTTTAACATTGGCCATAACTTTTGCAATATTGAAGATAGCAACTTGATATTTGGCAAGCATGTGTATCTCATGGAGCTGCACATTTTGAGTGGTGACAGGTCAAGGTTAAGGTCATCCTTCAAGGTCAAAGGTATTTTTTTTTATTTTTTTTGGTTTTTCATGTGTATCTCATCAACCTTCACATTTTGAGTGGTGAAAAGGTCAAGGTCAATGATGACCTTCAAGGTCAAAAAAACAAAATCAAAGCACCAACAGCCGAGCGTTGGCATCCGTTCGACGGTGCTCTTGTCTGTGTTCCTATTATCATATTCTTTGATTCATTCCGCTAACTTGTACCCCACTCTGTGTCTCCAACTAAAACCCTATGCAACTATGTTTTTGTTTATTTGAAGTAATGGTTGATTTTCAATAAATTTCACTAGATTTAATTTAAAAAATGAATACATTTTATATGCAACTTTTTAATTTGCATTCTTTCCTGAGTACATTTTTGTACAATATTTTTTACTTTGGTGTAAATTTCTGCTGACTCCACATGTCCATTACCATATTTAATGTGACAACATGCCCCAACACAAGACTTAGCCATTACAAGGTAACATGAATAATACAGGAGATCAAGACATTGAGAAAAGTAGTATCACATCTTGGATCTGTCTCGCGCCACTCTTTGTGGGGCTATTTGCATAATGATATTTTTATAAGGTTCATGTCCGGAATTCAAATGTATGGCAAATGACGGCACCCATTGTGCAGATAAAAACTCAGCCCCAAGATATTTTTTAAACTGATGGATGTTAATAGCAATATTTCTCAGGCAATTTAATTTTCCATATAATTATGTTGGTCCTGTTAATGTATATGTCAGAGGTCAAGAACAAAGACAGGAAAGACGTGACAGACATATATATGTGTATATCAATGGCAATTGATCTCTTTTCGGAATGTAGAGAGAGCTGACTAGGAATTGATTACAATGACATTTTGTGCGTCCTTTTACGGTCAATCAAAGTGGTTAAAGGGACTTGTTCACAGATATTTGTATTTATGAAATATGACATAATATGAATTGACTAAGGAAACTGTAATATTTGTAATAGTTTTAGATAATTACAACAACAAGGAAAAAGATTCAATCAACAAAAAAGTGTCTTCCCTGGGGTTCAAGCCCGAAACCTGTAGAAGCAAAAGTGGATGCAGTTACACTAAATCATGCAGGCTTTTAAATTTAACCCTTTGCATGCCGGGAAATTTGTCGTCTGCTAAAATGTCGTCTGCTGAATTTCTAAAATGAGCATTTTCTTCGTTTTTTTTTTCAAAAATACTATCAGAATAGCAAACAGTTTGGATCCTGATGAGACGCCACGTTCTGTGGCGTCTCATCTGGATCCATACTGTTTGCAAAGGCCTTAAAAATCCGGTTCCAGCGCTCAAAGGGTTAAAATGCAATTAGAAACGCTATGATGTTGCTGCAAGGGTTGCAATAACTGCATAATCACAGAGCGAACCAAAATATACTCAGATTATTTTGTGTGTAAATATGGCATTCACTTGAGTTAAACTGTTCATATCTGGAGTATGGGAAAAGTGTTACAGTTACTTTTTATTGCAAAGTAAATACAGATCTTTGAAAGGAACCGAGTTTATATGACTTAAGAAAGTAGATAAAAGCTATTTTGAATGGTTCGTGGGCTGTAATTATGATGTCATTTATTTCTGTCTTGGGTTTTAAAGTCAATTTGAAGCTGACAAGTTCAATTGATCACAGAGAGGCTTTCAATTAAAAAACTTGATTTCCCACCCATTGCAGTTATAGATCACAACCATATTTGATGCATTTAGCTGTTAAAAACAGAAGTGTTTATTAAGAGAGCAATTCTCGTTATCCCCCGCCAAAGACGGAGCGATATAGAATTGATGTTGTCCGTCCATCATTCTGTCTGTCCATCTTTCTCAAAATTTTAAAATTGGTGGTGGATATCAATTCAACCAATTTGCTTGTTTATTTAAAAAAGCATGACAAGTGATACATAAGAAATCCTGTCTGATCAGCAATATTGAAAATATATGTTTTTAAAGTTAACTACATGTAAAAAATCTCATGAAAATGTGAGAATGACAATTTGCTGTTAAATGTTGAATTAGCATTTAAATAGCCTATCAATGTAATTGTTAACCGTGTGTGTTGCTATATGATTGTTTTTCTTCAATATTCTCCATAAAAGCAGCTGATCTGTTCATGAGATTGGAAACTTATGTGACAAACCATTGAGAAATGTATACCCTTTATGTGATGAGTCTTTTGTAATATTTTTTGCATGGTTATGTGATGCTTTTATAGTTTGTAACTGTAGCCGGCTACCAAATTTGCAACAGTGAGCTCATTTCTATATCCATTTTAATGGATGTGCAATATTTAAGAGTAGGGTTACATTGTAATAATTTTTAGCTGTCAGTTAGGTGATGATATTTTCCTGTTTGTGATGTAAATTTTCCTGTTTATAATTAATTAAGTATTAGCTTCTTGGCGCTACAGTTGATGCATGCATTAGTCATTGTGAAATGTATGTTTACTTTAATATAGCGAGTTCACAATAAAAAGGCTAAAGAACTCATGCAAAGTTTAGCCGAAAAGCAGCCAATTTTAAATACCTAACATATTTTTCACTAATTTGATTTTCATTTGAATTAATAATCATGAGTCTAATGTTTGAAAATGTATAATATAACAGTTAAATATGTAAATATTAAGAACTGGTTCTAGGTTAGTTGCTTATCATTTACCTGTTCCTTAGTATTATTTTGATGCATAAATATGTTTTGTGAAAACTGCAGTATTTACGTAGCAGTTAAGGTGTGTATGATCAACATGGTCCCTATTTGGCCTTTGTCCCCCAATTTCCTGTGCTGGTTACAAAAGGGGATTTATTTTCGTTTGTACAGATCAATTTGCTGCTCAGCAGGAGTTGTATAACCGCAGATGAAAGGCTTGAAATGGGCTCGAATTCTCTAGCGCGCAATCGTTTTTTTGCTTTTATACCCTAATAGGCCTTGTTAGTTCATTGATCATAATCGGGGACCCCTAGTGAAGTTTGAATTAAAAAGAACTCAATAACCATGACCTTTTTTTAACATTTTTTTTTCTTTAACCACAAACAGGAAATAGGTGTTTGTACTATTATAATTGGTACAGGATTTCAGGTGATTAGGATTTTTTTAAAGAAATAATCAAATGAAATACAAACAATTCTTAGCTTTATTCAGATTTTCTAAAAAGCTGTATGTTTCCTGTGTCTATCTTTAATATCTTTCATGTGAACAAAATTTTAAGATTCACATTCACATGGTTGATTTGCTGGGTTAGTGGTTTGATAATTCAATATTTCATTCATAATGGGTTTATTTTACGAGTTTACTACATTAACTACAACATGCCGTATACTTAGTGATGTGAAACTAATTGATGTTAGATTGAATCCACACCTTCTCTTACCAATCAAACTGAAAACACAATAGGATAGGTTTGTTTATCTGGCGTATTTCGTATTTTGTTTATTAAGATATTATGTAAGATAGTGTAATTGAGATTAGTGTAAAATGGATTGAGTTATAAGCTTGAAACAGTAAATATATATATATATATATATATATATAACTTTCTGTTAAATGGGGAGACGTTATTTAATTATTTCATGGAAAAAGGATGCAACAATGACAACTTGTCAAAATTTATAACAATCGTAATTCATATAGCTAAATGTTCTTGTATATTTGTTATAAATAAACTTTAATTTCAGTGTAATTATTATCAGGCATCCTTTGCGAACATAGTTATTTTGTCTTACAACCACCTGATATCATGTATATGTGTTATGTTTAAAGTCCTATCATCGTGAATTATTCAGTCTATTTTGTATTCAGCTGCAAAGTAATTACCCATTCACCTCATCTGTGTCTTTTGTGTTGGGAATAATTACTCTGGTCTTGTATGGTCAAATTATTCTTGTCTCTATTGCTGGTCGTCTTATCAGATGTCCTCTATTGTAATGTAGGGTGATCTTTTTTGTCACTTTTGATTAGGTGTTCTTCTTTTCATGAATGTGGGTTAAAGCAATCCATGCATTTTAAGATGCTTCAGCAGGTTAATAGTCTGTGTGTTTCATTGCCTTAAAGGGACTTGTTCACAGATTTTGGCATGTTTTGAAGTTTGTGATTGAACGCTTAATAAGTTAAGCAATTTCTACCGATTATTATTTGTAAACTATAATGTATTTTCAGTATGAGTCTCTGTCATTAGTGTAACTTTGCTCACAGATGTACATTGTTCATTTATTTTTTTAATCTGTGACAAAAAGGAGGAAAATTCTCATTTTGACAAACTGTGAAGAAGTCCTTTTAAGCCCNATAGATACAGCAAACACAACTTAAATTTCATCATTTCATTGGGGAACATTCCATTTTCACTTCAGGAATGTATACTCATCCTGTTAGATTAAATTAACTAATTGGATTCACTAATTAATCACTCTTTTATTACCAAATTCCTCATCAGAATTTCCTCGGAAGCCAGTAACATTGCCAGAAAGTTGCTTTAATATTTCATCAGAATGAGGTCTGGTGCTGGAATGTGAGCGGAATGAACACAAACAAGCGTTAAAAACAAGAGAAGTATTTCCAGTAATTGGACCTGATGTGTGTCAAAACCCTCTCAAAAACTTGAATTCCTTTGCTGGAAATGCTTTTTTCACATCCAATTTGAGGTGTTTATTCTTCAAATGATTATAGGGATGATAGAGTAGAGCCTTGCTCAGTGAAAAGGGGGCATAATGCATGTGTGTAAAGTGTAGACCCAGATTAGCCTGTGCAGTCCGAATAGGTTAATCAGGGATGATACTTTCGGCATTTTTGATATTTTAATTAAAGGAAGTTTCTTCTTAGCAAAAGTCAAGTTTAGGCAGAAAGTTTCATCCCTGATTAGTCTGTGCGGACTGCACAGGCTGACCTGGGACGACACTTGATGCAGATGCATTAAACCCCCTTTTCACAGAGCGAGGCTCAATTATTTTTGGGTGGATTGGATTTGTTTGCATGTGTCAGGTGCGGGGGTGGTGTGGTCACTACTGGTACAAGCTCTAGTTGTCCCCTACCTGTTTCACCGGAGGGGACTTATGGTTTGCGCTCTGTCTGTCAGTCAGTCAGTCAGTCAGTCAGTCAGTCAGTCAGTCAGTCAGTCAGTCAGTCAGTCAGTCAGTCAGTCAGTCAGTCAGTCAGTCAGNCTTCGTATTTTTTCATGAAACTTGAAACATGGACAGATGGCATTATGGAGATTATGCATGTCATTTCATTTTGTTCCTACGTCAAAAAATCTGGTTGCAATGGCAACAAATATATATAAAAAAAAATCTGACAATGTTGGAGCCGGAAGGGGACATAATTGCTTGGCAATAGTCTTGTTATAAAATGTTTCAGACTTGTTAAAATTACCAGGGCCAAAAATTTCAATCCATCACAAAAAAAATATATATATCTCGTTCATGTAGCAAGCTAAAAAAATGGGTATATTTCATAGGATAGTTATACTTGCACATTCACAATTCCAAATCCAGTGTACCCACAAGTCATCTACTTCGAAAAGGGAAAAACAGTGGTTGCATTTATAGAGAGAGAAAACAGTGGTTGTATTTATAGAGACAGAAAACAGTGGTTGCATTTATAGAGAGAGAAAACAGAATGGAACTGGCAGGATTTTTAATATATTTACAGATCAAGCTTTTTTTAGCTTTTAAATGAATCTCTATAATTGAAAAACTGTCTTCTGTTTGTTTTGATACTGTTTGATTTGTTTAGTATCATACATCTGGTGGTAGGAGATATTCTCGAGATGTTCTATTTTTGGTAAGGTTTCTTTGCAAATCATGCCTTATTATGTATTAGAAAATTATATTAACGTCATGAAATATTCGGTAATTGAAAACCGCTTGGTAACTAGTTCCAAATCTATAATATTTCTTTCTGATCTTGGATATATAAAGATAAAATTGATTGCATATAAATCATAATTGAATACTGTAAATAAATCAGTCTATTTTGGGGTCCAAATTAAAATATTAAGGCCTCATGCCATGAAACCGTTCATGATTTATAGGAACTTTCTACCACATGTACAAACTCATGTTTTGCAAAAAATAACCAATAATACTTTGATTCATTAATGCATAACTTTTATTGTTCCTCTTGGTTGTTAATAACATAATAAAAATGTCTGCTTTGACCTTAGGTGCAAATTGGAAATAACACAAATTGAGTGTATTTGTTTGTAAGTTTCTAATTGAAGAATTAAATAACAGGGCCCAACTATCTCAGCAGATAGAGCAATGGACTTCAATTCTGTGGATCCATGGTTTGATCATCGGCCCGTCCCAATGACTTAAACAAAAAATCATCACAAAATCAATCAATAAAAGCTGTATTGACAAACTTCATATTGTATATTTTCAGCTGAAGGTGACCTCAAGCAGTTCACAGCGGTTACACACCACCATGAGGCTCGCCATGGTTACGACGCCAATTTCTTCATCCCCACCAACCGACCCCAGTGTGTCCTTGATCTGTACGCCCTCAGTCTGCCAAATCCCACGAGGGTCATACGCAGCGCTGACCTCTATCGCAAAGACGGGCTCAGTGGATCGAAAATGTTCAAATGTTGGCCTGTCTTGATAAATGAAAAGAGGGTGCGGACTCCTGACCTGAATTTAACAAGATCGGTATGTTCCCTATGTTTTTTTAAATATACTATGTTATAATATGTCTTCACTTCTTCAGCTGTGGTTGATTTCACTGAAACTCCTAATTAAAGTGATATAACGCGAATGGATTAAACAAAAATTTCAATATATTCCTCAGGATTATTGGCTTTTTTGTTGTTGAAATCAAGCATTTTTGAAAGGTAATAAATATTGATGGAATTAAGAAATAATCTTTTTCAATTGTCATACTTGATGAATGTCATTAAGTGATTCTGATTATAAATAATTAAGATAATATTTGTGTTTCTACATTGTAGAAAAATCAGGTGAGTAGCCAATTGCACTTATATGCAAGGGAGTTAACTCATAACTTTGTTTGTTTCTGTAATAACATGGATTACTGTTCTTGCTAATAATATCATCCACTAGTAAGCAGAAAACAGATTCATATTTGTTTGGTCATTGAGATGTAAACTATGTGTTCATTATAATCTTTACTTTTTGTTTGAAGATATTAAATTGTAGTGTCTTGGTTAAAGTCATTGCTAGATGGTAACTTTGCTTAAACTTCTTTTACATAGATTAACAAACACACATTGTTGTTATAAAGATTACATTACACCGTTAAATTTGAGAATAAAACAAATAGTATGTTCTGTGTGAGTTTGTATTAAGGTCTTACTTTAATTGGTTTTCGGACTGTTCCAGCATTTAATATAATTGTAGGTTCTGTTTTGTAACTGCATTGTGAGTTGAATTGTGTTAACATTGAAACGAATCTAAGAACTTGTTTAGTTATATTTTATGTTTATTGAAATTGTAAAAACGGCAAAAGTTACAAGTGCGTAGTCATTAGAAATATTTCTCTTTAGGTGGGAAACTATCATACAAATATGATTATGCTACATATTGGACATGGAATTTATTAAATGCACAATTGGGTCCGTGAGAAACACTGATGCTCTTTTATTCACATTTTTGTTGCTTTAGTCACTGTTGTTTATTTAACTTCTCAAAATCATTTTTGCTATTAGTTTGACATTTCTCAATTTATTATCTGGTGCATAACTTTTGAAGCATAACATTGTTAACATAGTGAATATTCATTTAAAAGGAGCACAATATCATCTGTCATCATTTATTTGCTGGTAGACAGTTGCATTGGTTTTCAAGAAAGGGAATTAACTTGTTTGTAAAAAAAACACAAAAACAAAACAAATTATGTTAACACACAAAACTGCAATCGGTGAAATGGGCATTCACAACAAAATCCCAAATCAGTTGGCAATAAGAGTTAGTCTTAGATTGAGCTGTCTGTTCAATAAAACAAAGTAGGACAGAGCCTTTTTATGTCCACCAGTATATACTGGGGGACATATTGTTTTTGCCCTGTCTGTTGGTCTGTTGGTCTGTTGGTTGGTTGGTTGGTCTGTTTGCGCCAACTTTAACATTGGCCATAACTTTTTCAATATTTAAGATAGCAACTTGATATTTGGCATGCATGTGTATCTCATGGAGCTGCACATTTTGAGTGGTGAAAGGTCAAGGTCAAGGTCATCCTTCAAGGTCAAAGGTCAAATTTATGGGTCAAAATCGCTCAAAAGTGGACATAGTGTTTCACAAACACATCTTGTTTTTAAGTTGTTATTATGTTGAATAAAGTGTGTTGTACTGCTTTGTTGTAATTATTACATAATGTCAGTAGTGAACACTTCAATATGTCAGGTTTCAAAGTTTTACTTAAGTTTTTTATTTATAATTAATCTTCCGAATAATTGCCCAAATTTTTATATAACATATTGACTGATCATTTATTTATATTCTCATGAAAATTTACAACAGTTATAAAGTATAACTTAATTAATTTTAATCCTTAAAAAAAAACATCAGAAAATACTACTGTCCAAGTGAAAGAGTGTTTTTGTGTACCCCCTTCAGGGCCTCTTTTGTTACACATGGGCGCAGTTAATCTTTGGTTTGTTAACATTTATAAATGGGCGAGAACCCAGGATGCTAATTGTAAATATTCGCTGTTCAATTCAAACATGAATGAAAACCATCCTTAAATAAATGCCCATTTTGTCGCCAACCAGTATCACTTTTAAAAATAGAAGAACAAGGCTATAGACTTAACATAATGAGAAAAAAATGACATAATTATTGTGAAATGTTTTGTTGTATTTCCCTGTAAGATCATCTGTAATTCAATATTCATATATCACTGCACAAAACATTTTACCAACCAAAAACAATTGGCTGTGGGGGTGTATTGTGGATGATCATACAATAGATATCGGGGATATTAGTATGCGTTAGTATGTAGAGAATTTGTATCACTCAAGGTATTATGTGTGTCATTCATATTTCACAACATTTGTCAGGTGAACACAGTTTCTGTTTTATGCACATGTTTGATTATTGGGAATTATAGCAAATTTTAAGACTGAGTGTGTGAAATATGAGGAGTTTTAAAATATTTTAATTATAAAGATTTGTTTTTTTGCATTTATGATTTGAGACCATAAATTGCCGCTCAGTTTATGTACGGAAAACTTCTAAAAAGTAAACATATTTTTAATCCATGAATAATATATTTAACCCTTTGCATGCTGGGAAATTTGTCGTCTGCTAAAATGTCGTCTGCTGAATTTCTAAAATTAGCATTTTCTTTGATTTTTTTCTAAGACTTCTATCAGAATAGCAAACAGTTTGGATCCTGATGAGACGCCACGTTTTGTGGCGTCTCATCTGGATCCAAACTGTTTGCAAAGGCCTTCAAAATCCGGTTCCCGCGCTCAAAGGGTTAATGATATTTTCCTTAAATATTTTAAAAAATGATAAAATTAAAAAAATGAGCCACGCTCTGTGCAGTTCACACAGGCTAATCAGAGACTTGACACTTTCTGCCTAAACTGGATTTTCATCAAGAGGAGTCTTCCTTTCAACGAAAAATACAATAAAAGCGGAAAGTGTCGTCCCTGATAAGCCTGGGACAACACTTATGCACATGAATTAAACCCCCTTTTCACAGAGCGAGACTCATATATAAATCTTTCTTTTCATGACTTTACTTTATGCATTTTCTTTCCAGATACAACGGGTGAGATCATTTGAGAAGAAGTACAAACCGCCAAGAGAAAGGCCGAAAACAATACATGGGTTTGATGGCTTCAATTATGAAGATATGAAGAAGGAAGCAGCCGACCAACACAAAAGTGCACAGTGCCTTACCTCCCCTGAACCACCTGTTATCGTCACCATAGATACCTCAGGGTCAAACTTTGAGCGAATGCAATCATTACGGAGTTCAGGTAGACTTCATCTGAGTGCGGAGGAGAAAGAGAAGAGAAAGAAACGACGGAGGACTGTGTGTGGGATACAGAATATAATGGGTGAAATCGAGAAATTCGATCGGAAAAAGAAAAAGGCAGAAGGTCAAGGTCGTACTACGCCAAGGTCATACAGCTTTGATGACCTCGATGATGAAGATGACATGGAAAGAGACGAAGGCATGACAAAGTATCTTGATGAGATTGATGGTAAAATGGAGGAAAGAATTAGAGAAGAAAAGGCTCAGAATGTCCTGAACTTTTTTTTGTGTCGAAGGTCAAGGTCATTGCCTAGGTGCATAAAATTACCGTCAGTGTCACGGTCACTGTCGGCAGACAGGAGATCAGTGAAGGATTTGAACACAACTTATGGCAGCAGCTCCCTCAGTATTCAAAGTTTGACTTCTAACGCATCGAGTCGGTTATCACGAAGTGCAAAGCGATCTAGTATTATCGGCAACAAAATCAAATCTTTAGTAACTGGTCAGAAAGACAAACCCAAACCACGACCAAAATCACTGGATATAGACACTTTACTTGACACTAAGGCAAAGCATAAAAGTTCCATAGAGGAACACGAAAGAAGTAAAAGCACATATAGTTTGGAAAGAAAACATTTGTTAACGGTTCCTGACAATCTTCTGAAGAAGGAAAGCTCATCCAAATCCAGTTCCACGTTAGGACCGGGGTCATACTATAACTTTGAGAGTAACACGTTACCAAGGGCAACTGCCAAGAAGCATGACTTCCCATGGGAGACTTTGCCAAAGGATTGGACCACATCAGTGAAGCTGAGGGAAATATCGAAACGTAGAGCTAAAGAAGACAGGCAATCTTCATCAGGTAATGAAGCTATTTCGGAAGTATATTATATATTACATAATAATAATATATACAAGTCAAATGTATCTTCTTTACGTGGCATAAATGGTTATGTTCTTACTCAAAGCCCAAGTTTCAGGCAAATTTTGAATGATGATGTGTAATCTACCAAACCAACAGGGATATTTAATGATAATTATAATAAATTATTATTATAGTAATCAATTATGATATTAAATCACATACAGTGAATATATATATATATATATTTACGTTTAAAAATGACTAGTACGCAATCCAAATGTTTCTATTCAATACAAATAACCCAGACTTTAATGCTTCCCCATGTTTTTAACTAACTTTGTGTACGTTTACCTGCACACTACATTGTGCACTGATTTAAGCATTCGAGGACACGGATATCAGTATAGCCACGATAGGGTGGCAGAGTCGATATAAATTTAGCCTCTTTTTTTTTTAACTTCAATTTTTGCAATCTCAGCCCTTTGTGTCTCCGTTATTCTTATAATATGAATCAATGTGTTTTTTGTTTTAATTATCAGGCCTTTTTCTGCCTATCTCACGGGTCCGATAGTCGGACCCATTCCCCATGCCAAATATGCATATTTTTTCCCCAATTCTCAAAAAAAAATCCCCCCCTCAATTTTTTTTTTTATAGAAAGAAGTGTCTTATGACTTATGATTATAAGACTCTATATCTCAATTTTATTTTTTAAACAACCTACAAAATATATAACCATAATTTATATGATTTTTATCCAAAATGGCTGGAAAACCCCCTGCCCAAATAATGCTTTTGTCGATGAAAATTCTTCCAAATTTGGAAGATTTCGCGACTCAAAAAATCCCCATCTTGCTAGGTACTTTTTCCCCAAATATACATAAAGAGGTCTGATTATAGTGCGTGAAACACGCAAAATGTAGGGGTAAAAATATGCCTAGATATTAAAGAAACTGTTCATAGGGAAGAGGCCATTTAATCACCTCTGTTATAAAAGGTGAAAAACCTCTGAAGACATTGAACTTTTGGTTGTGATTACAATATATTGTGAACTTCGCTATTAAATGCATAGCATAAGTACGATGTATCGGTTTATTTAAATATTGAAATACTATACCACCACTACCAGATGGTGCAGGGGCAATATATGAATCACTCTATCGGTCATCCACTCTGAGTTTTATTATAACCTTACCATGCATTCAACAATTTTAAAATAATTGTGCACACATTTTTGCCTATATTACATGCTGTTGCATGCAAGAACCATATAGATACCCAGGGTCAAGGTCAAAATTTCAAGTAAAAAGTCAAATACGGCGCTTAATTGTAAAAAAAGGTCTTGTCTGTTACTTGCAATGAAAGATCTTGAAATAACATTGCGCAAATGGTCACCAATATGAGTCAGTGTGTCACATATATTGCAATAACCGTTTGACTACCGTCAAGGTCGAGGTCATACTTACAGCTCAAAGGTCGGACAAGAGCTTTAAAAAAAAATAAAAAAATGGAGCAGAGTAAAAACAGAACACAAACAGATTATTTCATTTCTTCCATATAATAATCTTTGAGTATCAGATCAAACTTGATTGACTTGCTTTAAAAAAATATTCAGTACATACGCCATCATGTATGATTTTTGTTTTCTTGAAACTTTTCCTTTTTAGTGAAAAAGTAAAACAATATTGGTCATGGTTTTATTTGGTGAAAAAATTAGAGAAGACAGTTAATGGAAAATTTAAATAACTTGTAAATGTATGTATTGTTCACACTTGTAAGTTTATACTTTCTTCCTTTCCTTTATGAGCGATGGCATGGATGATATGCTAATTATTCCTTCTACATGTATGCATGATATAACATTAAAAAACATGTTACAGAAATATTGCAGACTCGACTGTCCAAGAAGACATGTTTGCATATTATATAAAGATATCAATTTGATTGAAACATGAACAATCTTGGATTTAAACCATTTTATTTCAGTAAGTGTACGACTATTTTTGTTTTAAAGTCCATATTCCAGCAATATTTACTGAATTATCAATTTATTATGATGTTTTAAAACTACTTTTAGTTAATATGCACTTATCATTATAGTCGTATCGGGTTGTTATTATCAGTTATAATATATCTTTACAAATCAGGATGTAATGCTATAATTATTTTTTTTATATAAGCATTGAACGTCATACGGCTATAAAACTTACAAAAGTATACTTATTTCTGCGTCCTCTCTCAAAAAAAGCAAAAATAAAAACAGTTAAAATCAAGACAGATATAGACTTTTCAAAATTAACCCATTTAATTATGCCTAGCGTCTACAAAAAAAGGCCTAGGCAAACAGTGTAGACCCAGATGAGACGCGGCATGATCCTAAAAGGAATTTCTGTGAGAAATATTCTAAAAATAGAAATAAATATACTAGACATCTCTAATTTTGGAAATAAATTCATCCAATTTAGAAGGATGGGAGAGTCAGAGTCCACTAGGCACAAATGGGTTAAACAAGCAAACAAGACAAATATAGTTTTTGCAAAATTAAACAAGCTTAAATGCTCAAAAGTCAAATGATTTCATCTTCAGTATTTCATCAAAATTAATGATGTAGCCTGTCAACGAGGGTTTATTCAGAAAACAAAAAGCCTTCAAGCAAAAAATAACACTTTGATGCCTAATGATGTGAAAAATGAAATGTAACTTTCATATTAATTCTAGAAACGTGTGGTCGTTCGTGTGAATAAAGTGTTTCAAGTAGGTGAAATGAAACAAAAAGGCATTCCATTGAGATATAAATGTATGTCTCTGTTCTTGTTGGTGGGTTTATTGTACCCAAAACTGTTGGAGTGTTAGACAAGGTTTTACCTATCGGCAAGCCTTGTTAACTTAATTCATGACTTTATGGCTTTGTATTGACAGTTTGGACAGCTATGCTGTGATTATGGACATAATTGGTCTACAAAAATCTCACCGTGCAGGATTTCATACCTAAGTGTTCATTCATGTTTTGTGTTTCTTGTGCATGTAGATCTAACCGCTGCTGTATGAGTATGGAGTTATATCAGGAATATTTCATGTAAGGTATGTTTCATGATCTACATGTATACATCTATTTTCTTTACGGGGTCAGTCTGTGTCTCTCCTCAGAATATATTGTTTATTATGTTAAGCCTGACATCTTCGAATGAAGAGATTTTGTTATTCAAATGCATATAATATATTTTGCTTTTTTTTCATGAAATTGCTTAAAACAAATAAGATTATATGAAAGTGTCCATTGATTGATTACTTTTAGAGGTTACCGACCGACCATTAATTGCTATGAAGCTGCCTATGCTTTTTTTTTAACTTGATTTTATTGATATTAAATTTTGTGCAAATTAAATGCGAGCTACATTTAACTATGCTATGATCAGGCTTGGGACTTTGTTTTGCATGGTTCAGTTTTGTCAGAATATTTCATATCAATTTAAAATTTCTGAATTGGGCTTTGCAACTTTGATTTCCTTTATATTACAATGTTTAGAGACAGAAATACCATTAAATTTAAACATGTATTTAACAGATCGCTGGGTTTTATGTATTTGCCTATTTTCTGTAAAGAAAATTAATAGGATATTCTTAAAGGTACCAGTTTAAAAATGCTAAATTACATGCCAGTGTGATGATTTAATGATTTAACTATAAAATATGGGGTCACCCAAATTCACCTACTGTCTTCAGTACAATAAAACATTCCTCTTCTTAGATTATTTTCTCAAAATTTTGTCAAGCCAGCTTGGTCCTTTCAGTGTCAAATTATATTTCAAAGTTTTCACCTACGTTTGATGGACTGTGCATGTCATTGGATGTGATGGTTTGACAATGCTATTCACCGATATCAATGCGCCCTTTGAGACAGAAATTTGCCACGACCCTCTATAAAAACTAATTACTTTGAAACTGTAGGAGCCTATTTAAGATGCTGCATTTAAATTTACAAGGTGTCGTGTTCCGGTGTCATTTATCTGGTGTTTTGTGGTGTTTTTCTCTTTATTGTCACCTACTGACTTTGTCGAGTGGTTGAACAGGTTGTTGATCGTTGAACAGGTCGTTGAACGTACACATATGTTGCGTTAAACCGTGTCCATTTGCATTTTAACATTTGTCAGTCCCTCACGCTGATTGTGGAATGATTTTATTACGCCTTAAAATTAATGTGAAAGGATTGTTTATTGCGTCATATGTATCTACCGATAAGTATTGACATTTCAATAACAAGTTGTTTATCCATGTTCGATTAGATCTACTGTGGACTTTACAAAGTAAAAAAGGTAAGGGATTTATTTTTAAACCAATATAAAAAAGTTAGGTAAAGGGAATCATAACACCAGCTCGAGAAGAATTAATTGATCAAACTTAAATGTTATCTTTGACGTTTTAGCTCACCTGAGCACAACATGGTCAAAGTGATAACATGTAAATGTTTTCTGTGACGTTAAAGCTCACCTTAGCACAACATGGTCAAATTGATAACATTTTTATGTTTTCTGTGACGTTAAAGCTCACCTTAGCACAACATGGTCAAAGTGATAACATTTAAATGTTTTCTGTGATATTAAAGCTCACCTAAGCATAACATGGTCAAAGTGATTAACAATTGTTAATGTTTTCTGTGACGTTAAAGCTCATCTTAGCACAACATGGTCAAAGTGATACAATGTTAATGATATCTGTGACTTTTTGGCTCACCTTAGCACTACATGGTCATTGTTAGCTTTTGTGATTGGCTCTTGTCTGTCATTTGACATGGGTCCTCAACCTTTGCCTTGTCAACACTCTAGAGGCAGTTAAAAGCATGGCATTTTCTTTATAAGTCTATTGTGAAACCTTGTTAACACTACCTGTGCAGAAAAGTTAAGTTCCTCAGGGGATCTAGGTGAGCACCTGAGAGCCTTTATGTTTGATGAGATCACATAGTAAACTTAACTGTTACAATGATATATTAGTGTCATATATATATCTAGTCTATTGTGAAACCCCTTGGCCCTCTTGCTACCTGTCTGATGAGATGCATAGTAAGCACTGCTTTACTGTTACAATGATATGTGGTATCATGTATATATCAGGCTAAGTTCTTTTTTATCATCACGGCTCTCAACTGTATGATAATTCATCTGTTGAATAGTCCCCCGTGGGACACTTGTGCCTAAAAGGACTCATTAAAGACCCATTCATCGCAGCTATCAGATATCTGTGCTGTTATTAATGATATAAACATCCATGGCTCAAATGTTGGGAGCTGATAAAAATGACAGACTCAATATTGGTTACCCATTCATATTGTTTAAATCTCACACAGCTCCCAAATTGTAAGCAAAGACATAGTGGAATGTGACCTCAGGTAAAAACAAACTAATTATTTTTCTGCTATAATATTTTCAGTAGAAGGTCAAAAGTGGTAATGAATATTTTATTTCAGAAATCTATGCAAGATCTTTTTTTACACATAATTACCTTATGTTTTATTAAAAAAGTAAATTCTTTTTGCTATGAAACATATACAATGTAGTACATGTACATCCTTTATTTCCTCTAGGTAGATGGCAAATAGGCCAAGTTAAATGTAGACAAGAGGTTAAAGGAGTGAATCACCATAAAGCTGTATCTTAGTTATGAAAAAGTGAATTAAAAAATTAATGCCCGAGGCATATTTTATTCTTATTTGACAGTTTTATGAAGTTCTAAAGCATGTTTATTAATTACAGTGGGAAATGAAATATGTCATTTCTGAATGAGCCTAATGGACTGCATTATTTTTAATTATAAAATAATAAGGAGAAAAGAAGTTGATAATGTTGAGCTAAGTCTTCATGTATTATTTGTTACGGAAAATGTAAGGCAGATTAAAGGAAGGGCTGGTGAATGTTAGTGTTTGTGAAATCATTTGTAAAAACACTAAGTGGACTAATAGAGGATTACATCGGATTACATCGTCCATATTTGAATGTCCACGGGTTGTGTATATATATATATCAGGTCGAGTGGATATGCCTGGAGAATAAATAAATATTTGGTCAGTATAAGCACTTGTCGTGATAATACTTATGTAATTGTTTACTTTGGCCATAATAGTGTGAAGGAAAGGACAAGCTCTTGATTATTGTTAATAATTGAAATGGTGTAATGTGTTCGCAGATACGTTAAGATTGTTAACAACTTTGACAACATTTTATTGACATTGGCAGATTCTTTTAATGGTATCTGCAGTGTCACTTGATAGTTATGTCTGTATTTACTTAAATCAGGTCTGTTAAATAAAGAATTGATACTTAGAGAATTATGTTATAAATGGTACACAAGTCTGTACTTCTTGCAGATGTAATATTATATATAAAAAGCTGCTATGAAATTGCTCAACCATTGTTCAAAATAAAAGAGGACATCTGCAGTAACTTTACATTGCCCTGGTAAATTGTAAATCAATATGATAAGAATAGAATTGTTTCAAATTTGATAACTGAGGATTATTACCCGACTAAGCTTTATGGTTTAAAACTGTGTAATCATGCAGATATGTATGAGTGAGCATTTTGTAACTGTACAAATGTCGCACCATTCATAATTATCTTTGAACGAGTTTATACTGCTTTCAAAAACATTTGAAGAATTAAAAAATAAAGGTATGTGCGATAAGCAATTATCTTATGTGGGTGATCATGAATAAATCTTCAGTCAACAAAAACAATGGAATGTGTGTGTATTGTATAGCGGAGGAGTTAGTTTGATGTCTTAAGGATAGACGGATACCTAGCATTGTACAAGTATGTGTAAGAATTGAGATTTCAATAACATATTGTGATTGAGACAACATTTCTCTTGTGATTTCATCAGAAATGATAACTGTTCTTTAAAAATAAAAATATTTCAATCACATAGTGTGATTCAGATGACATGTATTATTATTTTCTGAACATCGCTCTGAGATGGTGTATCACATTAACCCATTTATGCCTAGTGGACTCTCCCATCCTTCTAAATTGGATCAATTTATTTCCAAAATTAGGGATGTCTAGTATATTTATTTCTATATTCAGAATATTTCTTACAGAAATTTATTTTAAGCAAACAGCGCAGACCCTGATGAGACGCCGCATCATGTGGCGTCTCATCTGGGTCTACACTGTTTGCCAAGGCCTTTTTTCTAGACGCTAGTCATAAATGGGTTAATTGAAGGACCAGTTCCCTAGACTTGAGGTCATTAAAGGTCAAGGTCACCTTTTAAAAAAAGGTCAAAAGTCAAATATAATGAGAAATTAGATGTCTATGCCTCCAGATTGGTCAGAATAAAAAATAAATAATAAATTTGCAAAATGTTAAGCATGAGGAAATTGTGTCACAAGCATATACCAGATTGTTATGTCTTCGGCCAAGGCCACACCTAAAAGGTGCATCATGTGGCGTCTCATCTGGGTCTACGCTGTTTGCCAAGGCATTTTTTTCTAGACGCTAGGCATAAATGGTTTAAAGGACCAGTTCCCTAGACTTGAGGTCATTTAAGGTCAAGGTCACCTTTTTAAAAAGGTCAAAAGTCAAATATAATGAGAAATCAGATGTCAATGCCGCCAGATTGGTCAGAATAAAAAATAAATGATAATTTTGCAAAATGTTAAGCATGAGGAAACTGTGTCACAAGCATATACCAGATTGTTATGTCTTCGGCCAAGGCCACACCTAAAAGGTGCATCATGTGGCGTCTCATCTGGGTCTACGCAGTTTGCCAAGGCCTTTTTTCTAGACGCTAGGCATAAATGGGTTAAAGGACCAGTTCCCTAGACTTGAGGTCATTTAAGGTCAAGGTCACCTTTTCAAAAAGGTCAAAAGTCAAATATAATGAGAAATCAGATGTCTATGCCGCCAGATTGGTCAGAATAAAAAATAAATGATAATTTTGCAAAATGTTAAGCATGAGGAAACTGTGTCACAAGCATATACCAGATTGTTATGTCTTCGGCCAAGGCCACACCTAAAAGGTGCATCATGTGGCGTCTCATCTGGGTCTACGCAGTTTGCCAAGGCCTTTTTTCTAGACGCTAGGCATAAATGGGTTAATTANTTTAAATTGCTGTAAACAATTAGCTAGTTGTTAAAATTTTGTTAACCATGGATTTTGACTACTTCTTAAACGTTGTTTTGGAGTGCTTGACTGATTAATGTTAAAATTGGCTGCAATTTAACAATAATTGGATTTGGTTTTTGGTTTGTGGTAAAAATGAAAGGAAATTGTGTGTGAATTGAATCGTATACACAAGATTTGTGATTTAAACAGTGGACTGTTGTGCACTACCCTCTATCACATAAAAAGGTACCAGTTCTGTTGTTAATTTATTGAGATGGGAAACATATTAATTTTAAGATTCATTCTTAGGCTGCTCTGTAATTTTCTTGACTGTTCGTGGAGGCAGTGGACATCGTGATTTTATTTGTCATTAAAATACATGGACTTGTGTGTAATACCATTCATGTTTCATTTACAACATGGTGCTAGAAAAGGGAATATTTTGAAATGGTGTAAATCCAGTCAGACAACAGTCATTCCTTAAACTGTTCAATGAATCATTGAGGAAAAGGACCACCTTAATACTAGGTGGACACCATATGTCCCACACCAGAGCGACCTCTGTTGTTGTTGTTGCTCTTATTGTTGTTGTTGTTTTCTTCAGGCAACTGGAGCCAGAGCGGCACGAGCAGTAACCGACACTCGCTAGACTCGGACCTGCGCAGCGAGGAGCCCAAGTTCCAGTCCCAGTACTCCCTCGGCAAGGACTCCGGCAGAGACTCTCTCACCTTGGAGGAGGAGAACGAGTATGTAGTCATGGGGGCTTTAGAATTAAATTGAGCCTTGTTCTGGGAAATGGGGCTTAATGCATGTGGGTTAAGTGTTGTCCCAGTTTAGCCTGTGCAGTCTGCACAGGCTAATTAGGGATGATAGTTTCTGCCTAACTAAACTGGATGTTGGCTAAGAAGAGACTTTCTTTTAAACGAAAGATGCAATAAAAGCTGAAAGGGTCGTCCCTGATTAGCCTGTGTGGACTGCAATGGCTAATCTGGGATGACACTTTACGCACATGCATTAATCCCAGTTTTCTCAGAACAAGGCTTAATTTAATGAGTTTATTATACTTGGTATTTGTTGACTACAGACAAGGATTTTAGGTAGGGTTAAAGAATCTTATCCATGAACCTTTGAGAGTGGTTCAGGGTTTTCGTGCCAAGTAAATAAACTAAGCTGGTATTATATTTATCCCATAAGTTTTGCATCTACCGACTGTACTTTGAATATAAGCCAAGAACAAATCTAACAATTAAGTATTAACAAAAGCGTAATAAACACGAAATGACATTATGAAAATGATGCCACTCATAATACTGGGTGTGGTTGATGTTCTTTACAAGGTTAAAAAACAGCTTTAAGTTTACATCAAGGTTGTTATTGCAGGCATCATGATGGGATGAAATATGAATACATGCCAAGGGTTAAATGTGAAACTGTCCATGTGCTGAACATAAACTAATGTGACCCTTATGTTTACAACCTATAATGACCTTTTTATGCAAATACATAATTAGGTGTATAACTGTATATGGACAAAGTGTCATGTGCATATGTTAGGTTTGTAAATCAGAGCCTGTGTTGGCCAAAGAAGGTATGCATCTTACAATATATGCTGTGCATTATTTGAATATCTTTCTCAATACATAGGTAAGATTGGTTAAAATTATATTTGGTATATTGTTCGTGTTAGTTATATTTCATAGTAAATAAACAATTATATTATTATATGTACTGTTCTGTATTTGAACATCATTCCTAATTCATAGGTCACATTGTTCAAAATTATTTTTGGGATTTTGTCTGTGTTAGTTATATTTCAATGTAAATAATCTATTACATAATTGAACAACAATTCTATTTTTGAAATTTATTGAAGCTAACCTTTCACCCCCCCCCCCCTAAAAAAANCAACAAAAACGAAAATCCAACAAACAAACAGACAGGGAAAAAACAATACGTCTCCCAGTATAGACTGGGGGACATAAAAACAAAATCAACAACAACAAATAAACAACACAAACAAAAAAGCAAAAGAGCAAATGGTATTTTTTGTTGTTATTTTTTAACAAAATTTTAAGGTTACACAAGGCTATATAAGATTAGTTCCTTCTAAAAAGATGTCTCTTCTTAAGATTACAGATGTCACTTAATACACCATTAAAGGAAGCTACAATTATCTGTCATTTATTGCAATTATAGAGTCTAGACACTTAAGTGTCAGGTATTGGCTATGCCATGTTTATTAAAGTAATAGGATTAATTAATAATGCCATGTTTATTTCATAAAAAGTGTTAATTAGTAATGCAATGTTAATTTAATTAATAGGGTTAATTAATAAAGCCTTGTGTATTTCATTAATAGGGTCAATTAATAATTAACTTGCAAGAAGCAAAATAGGTAACACAGTCTGTGTGCCACATTTATAAATTAATGTGCAGTCAGATGTAAATGTATTCTACATTAACATACACCTAGACAAATGGTACATGTTGCTTTTAGCTTAGTCAAGCTGCTAGATCATACAAACTTGATAGATTGTATTTGTTTATCATTAATTAATAATGAACTTGCTTGATGCAAGAAAATGAAACCACGGTCTGTGTAACACATTTATAAATTAATGTGCAGTCAGATATAAATGTACTCTACATTTACAAACCACAAGACAAATGGTACACGCTACTTTTAGATTATTCAAGCTGCTAGATCTATACAAAAGTGATAAATTCATTTTGTTTGTTTATTATTATGAGTTAAAGAGCTAATACATTCTGTAAATTTGTATACTTTGGAACTGAATATTGAAAATGAAATATGTATTCACAATTTTGTTATTGAAACTGAAAGTTTAACAAACTGCTAGGTTAGTGGATTTGCTTTAAACTAATGATGACAAGTACCTGGATATGTTTTAAAGGTAACATTTCAATACTTTAAAATTGTTCAATTTTTATTAAGGGTATCCATGCTTTTGGCATATGTATTTAACTTAAATCATTGCTAAAGCGTTTCACGCTGATTATTAAATCATTGCAATACATTCTCTAAAAATGTCAAGTCTGCCACCGTGAGTTTTTCGAAACAATTAGAAACAAATCTAATTAAATAGGGCAGATGTTTTTAATTAGTTTGAAACAGGACTACATTTCCAATTGTCAATTGTTCTTACTGCTGATTCTTCTTGACAGGCAACAATTGCTGCTTTGTGGATCATTGTTTTTTGTTCATCATGCAGGGACTTCCATCTGTTACAATAGTGCAATGGGGCTACATAATGGTGACAATGCATAATTCCACTTGCAAACACTTTGATAAAGAAAAGTTTTAATGGGTTCGTAGGTTTGTAGTAATTGTTTGATTCAGACAGAAAAAAACAACAAGTAGACTTCAAGTTTAGATAAAAGGTTCTTTCAATTCTTAGTCAGTGTGCAGGACTGTGCATGTTTAAACACTTAGTTTAAACATATTTTTTTTTAAGTTGAGTTTCATCGACGTCTTTTTGGGAGATCAGGGATCAGACGTACACGATTTCCACTAAGCAATAGCAACCTTTTTGGGTAACAATAAACTTGTAGATGCTGCAGTTGTCAGAAGTCTAAACCTTTTCCAGCAAAATAACACTTATAGATCTGGTATATACAACCTTTATTATTTAACATTGCGATAATGACAGTGGGAAGTAGTTAGTTGGTCATTAAAAAAACACTTTAAAAGTTATTTTTTCTATATAAATTTATATATCCGGGAACAAATGTTTCTTTCAACAGACTTTCAAAGGTTTTATTGTCAAATTAATTTAGAAGACACATTAATTGCATAAGACAAATTGAATAAACTACTTTATGAATGGACTATAATTATGTATATGATCAATTGAAAGATAATACTTGACTTCAGTGGATAGCTTCTCAGATCTATTTTTTTCATAATTTTAATAAGATTAACATTCCAACAGATAATAGATGTAAATCAGTATGCTTGATATAAATTAAATAATACTCTACAAAAAGACTACTTCTGATAGAGTTGTTGTTGTATCAAATTACTTATCATTTAACAATCTTATCTGATCAAAGCAATCAAAAATCAATCAAAGACAAGATCAGAATCAATACAGTGCACACTTCGCTGCAATACTTGTAAACTTTGAATGTCTGATGACATGATATAAAACTGATGACAGTAGCTGATAATGTCACAGGCTGTCCACTTGCGTTATGTGGCTGGGAGGATATTGTTTTAACAAAGCATTAATTTTGTTGTAGGTTTTGTTCTGAAAGTGACATAAATTAAAAGCTTTCATTAACTGTTGGGAATTAGTGGGATCTGGTATGTTGAAACTTCAGTGCATATAATTTTACAATTACACTGGATTTCTTTTATATGTTAATATTTAAGTACATTTTGTCAATTTCTTTGCACTTTGCTTGCATATAATAATACTTTTTTTTATTGACTTTGACATTTTGGAAAAGATTCAGGGTTTCTGTCTTCTCACCAACATCTTTGGCTTTAAACCCATGGAAGACATAGTTTCATATTAAATTAAACAAACGAGAAATTATTGTTCAACACTTTTTAACCCTTTGAGCGCTGGAACCGGATTTTGAAGGCCTTTGCAAACAGTTTGGATCCAGATGAGACGCCACAGAACGTGGCGTCTCATCAGGATCCAAACTGTTTGCTATTCTGATAGTATTCTTTGAAAAAAAATCAAAGAAAATGCTAATTTTAGAAATTTAGCAGACAACATTTTAGCAGACGACAAATTTCCCAGCATGCAAAGGGTTAATGCCAAAGAGGTCTGTTATGAGAGTGTTTGCCAGTAGAAGGAGGCTAGACATTTAAAATAATTTGACAGCGCTAAAAAACAACAACACTTAAACAATAGCAACATTTATTGCAGTGGGAAGTGTGTGAAAATTTATCAGTTATGCATGTTACTCTTTTACTGTTGAATGTCAACTTATAAAAAGAATCATTTCATTATTTTCTGAAATACAATAACACTTAACAAAAAGAGAAAACTAGTTTATTGTGAACCAACATTAAGTATGTAGTGTGGGTACCTGTTAGTATATATAATCAACTCAATTGGAAATATTAACTTGGATTACACAGTTTGGTATTAATATTTTTATATTGCATTTTTTTTATTTGTATTGATCTTAAATTAATATAATATTTTCACAATACAAGTTAGTGATATACATCTAACTCAAAAAAGGGGGACATGTTAATTCACATCAACAAAGTCATTGTTAATTCTGCTGTTTATTTGGGGGAAAAAACATTCAGCTTAATATATTGTTGTTGTTATTAACAAGTTTTTATTTGGGCTAAAAATTTCTTTTTTATTTCCCCTTTACATCAGCTCACATTTCTCTAACATTTCTGAAGTCTACACTTTGGTTATATTTATTCCAGTTTCTGATTAATTTCACAGAAGAAATACTGATAATCCCTTGAAATTCTTAATTATTTGAATAATATTTCTATTTTTAGCTGCGTGACGGACGGTACAAGCACAGCCGGATACGCAGGCGACGCACAGAGCACAATCACTGGCGACTCCGTTTCCATTGGCAACCCCAAGACAGACTTCACCCAGCTCGACACCGAGGCTTGGATAAAAAGTCTTGCGATACGAGCAGCTCAGAAAGAGGCTGAGAGTTCTGACAAGTCATCGTCTCTTTCACGGTTGACTCGACAAAACATCCTCGCTCTAGATCTTATGCTTGCTGAGGTGAGTCCAAAGAAGAAGATTGACGACGAGTCTTCAGTTTATTCAGTTGATCAGGAAGGATTTTATACCTCATTCCATAACGACAGCGGACTGAAACGTAGTACAAACACTTTAATTGACGAGGATGAAGACGATGCTTGTCTGACGCCTTCGAAAGACACATTGAGTATCGGTAGTGCAGACAGTGTGATCCACAGGTCATCGCTGAGTGATAAGTTTGCCGGCTTACGAAGAGGGGGCAATCGCAAGAAAGTGCTGAGTAAAGTGACCCCACCACTGCCTCCTGACAGAAATTTGTTTGACGGTAACGTTCAGGAGTTTTACAATCAGACTAATAAACCTGAGCTTCACTCATTTCCATCTGTAGAATCGTCGACAGAATCAGAAGAAGCAGTGTTTGCACGCGTGCACGATAAAACTAACTTGTCACACACTGGTTTTCCATCGTTGGTTGCTCTGTCGACGAGTGACGACGAAAGTTCCCCTGAAATCAAATCATCTGGATTTAGTTTAAAGGGACCTGAAAATTCAGTCTTGCAGCATACGAGAAGTGATCTAGGACTATCGAAAATAACTTGTGTTTCCAATTTTTCGCATGTTTCGTTGCAAAGTGGAAGCTATTTGGACGATAGGACCAATTCTAGTCCGTCTCTGAAGCATTCTAGCTCAGTGTTAGAGTGCTCCCAACAGGGACGTGACAGCCCTCAGACTGGGCGGAAAGAGACATCAAAAGTAGAAAGCAGTTACCAGTCCTGGCCCCGATCTCATAAAAGCCATACTGGTATCCTCAAGTCAAGTGATAAAGCAGTGGATAGTACGCGACCTTGTAAAACCCTGAACTTTGACCCCGTTGTTAATCTGTTTAAAGAAGGTTACCAGAACGCAGTTCAAATACCTCTACCATCGCCAACGAATTCATCAGCCAGTGACAGTGGAAGTTCTTTCTGTGCTTCGTCGAGACTCAGTGGATTCAATTTACCAGAGCAAAGTTATAACTTAGCTATTCCAATAAATGAGGGTGCAAAAAATAAATCTAATAAACAGAGTGATTTACCTTTGAAATATCAACCAGTAATAACAGTCACTCCAAGGTCAAGGTCTAGATCTGGAGATCGTAAAACTGTAAACAGTAGCGTAATTCCAGATTCTTCAAATAAAAAGTCTGGCCAATCACAACGCCCAGTGATTTATGCCACAGCGTCTAAACCAAGGGCTCAGTCTACGCCGCAGGTTTTATCCAACAGCACTTCCGCTGCACCCACAAGTGCATCGCCCAACTTGTACGCTGTTAGCCCAGTGATGGCCCCTAGGGAACCATGTAGACAAAACTCGACGACGTCAAAGAGCTCAGAGACTTCCCTGTATATGGACATGCAGTCGCTGAAGTCGGCAGACAGTGTGGATTCCTTGACTTCCTCTGAGAGCCTCAATTTTAATGATACAAACAATTACATGACCATGTCTAGCCCCAGTGTGTCTCCAAACTTATCCAACATGGATTTCTCCATTACCAGCACACCTTCAGGCTCGTTGGACTCGTTACTGGATTTGCGTAAGACGCCAACAAATGAGCTGGAAAATGATACATACGCGATAAATACAAACTTGCATTCCTCCAGGGCAAATGGATACATGCATAGGGCTGATGTGGGAAACAATAAGTGCGTAAGTGACACTAAAACCAGTGCAAGTAGTTCATACAGCAGAGAAAACAAGCAAAGCGTTGGGCCATCTTCCTCTCTGAAATATACCCCAGGTCGGAGGTCAGTGGACTCCTCCGACGGAGACCTGACTCGGGTCACTCAGATGAGCATGAATTCAAACATGGACAGCAGCAGAACCCCTGGATCAGGTAACATGACGCCCGGGATGCAAACAAGAACCCCAGGGTCTCAGCATGCTACGCAGACTGAGGTTTCCTCCGCTGGAAATCCATCCAGACAGATCGGTCGCCGTAGTAGTCGGGCGGAAACGAGGAAAGAGCCGTCCTATCGGGACATGAATGCGTCCAGTAGACGGTCTCTTCCGACCGATGCATCATATCATGTACGTCATGTGCCATTGAATGACACTAAACAAGGTGCATCTGCAAATCAAAATCATTATCCTACCATGTCTTCCTCTAAATCATTCCCTTTGGGTTTTAACTCGGTTCTAGTGTCAAATTCTAGTTACAGTTCAGTACAAAAAGGTGCAAATAATTCATCGAGCCCTAGTGTCACTCAGCAATCCCCGTCTGCATCCAGCCAGGCCGATCAGTTTTCATCCCGTTCGGATTCCTACCGTGTTGCTGTGGGCAATGGCCAAAGAACAGTGTCGTATAGAAATGCCGTGCATAGCAGTAAAAGCTTTCCAGTTTTGCCGCCAACCACTCAAAGCGGACCTTACCGTGTTGCTATGGATATGAATCCAAGTATGGCAGCAAATAACGGCTATGACGATGATGTGCTGAACCGTGCAGATTCTTATAGAATGGCTGTGAGAAACACGAATGGTATCGTGGCGGACGTAGGCAACAGGAATGGTAACTTTAGAGTGGCAATGCACGAGGACATTCCGTCACACGTGAATTCTAAACTAGAGGCTCTTGGAATGGACGACAGCGGTCTGATGTCGGGTAGAGATGTGCGGCGACGGGGAATAACTGACGTAGATCAGGTGAAGAATATTAAAGGAAAGCCAGCAGCAATGAAAACGTCTAAATCAATGCCGCAAATGAGAACTCGAGATTCAAAGTCGCCAAGTGCTCCGGTAACAAGGCGTAAGCAGGAACCGACCAAACAGCCTGCAGCCACGCCCGAGAGACCTCAGAGTGGACGCATCCGAAAAGTAACCGCCCAGGATGCTGACCCAATAGAAATAGTGCAGACGGTCGACACGAGTGTGGACTCGAGGAAATCTGCCAAGAATAACCCAAACCGGTCCTCAACTTACATTCAGTTTGATGCCATTTTCGAAGACGGGGAAGACTTCACGAATCCTGGTGACATGGATATGTCCTCATTGGACTATTCTAAGAACTTGTCTAGTACCTCTAAATCAAAAATAGGTCTTTTTAATGGAAGTATAAATGGAACCATGAAAGATGCAAATGCGAACAATGTTAAGCCTACTGTTTTTGGGACTAGTAAAACTAGTAAAAATATGGAAGTTGAAGATAATTGGAGGTTTTCCCAAGTTTGAGTTTCTATGTTTGATTTTTATTTGTGACCTCTTTATTTTGTTTGTTTTGTCTAAAACGTGACGACTAAAATCAATGATTAGTTTTGTTTGCATGGCTTGTATTTGTGATTGTTGAGTAATTTTGAAAACTTGACTTGTTATGTCTGGTAATTACTTTTAGATGTGTTGGTTGATATTTAATGTAATAAGTAAGGAAGTTTAAAGCCACACACCTTGAAATGAAGTACATGTTAATCAATACATATAGATGCAATTTGAAAATGTGCAAAATTGTCATTAAATCTATAGCCTAGTTATCAGGTAATTTATTATTTTTCAAACGGTACCGCTTTTAAAACCGAAAGTAGGATTTTGATATATATACGTCCATTTCAAAAACGCGATTATTTTTAAGTTTTAAAGCGCAAAAAAGACACTACATTGTAACCACCAGATATATTCTAATAGATGACATATGTTTCTTATTTATACTTAAATTTACTATGCCAAATAAGGTGTGTGGCTTTAAGTAATTATTAATAGAAAAGATCAAACAGACATGTGTTCATTGGTTGAAAAACGGTTTAAAACCTGTTTGGTATACTGGTACTGAACACTTTGATGTAGAAAGGAAGCAAATTTGTAAATATTTGTAATTAAACCATATGATCATTCCACAATATTATTTCCATGGCAAATTCATTGGCAACATAAGTATTTTAATCACCAGACTTGAGCTGTCTCTAAATTATTTTATTTAAGATTAATTTGTATATAATTTGTTTTAAATGTGTGTGCTAATTGTTTTTATGACCCCCGGTAGGGTGGCATATAGCAGTTGAACTGTCCGTCTGTCTGTCCGTCCGAAAACTTTAAAATTGGTCATAACTTTTGCAATATTGAAGATAGCAACTTGATATTTGGCCTGCATGTGTATCTCATGGAGCTGCACATTTTGAGTGTTGAAAGGTCAAGGTCATCCTTCAAGGTCAAAGTTCAAAATTAATAAATATATATTTTCAAAGCGGCGCAGTAGGGGGCATTGCGTTTCTGACAAACACATCTCTTGTTAGTTCTTATGTTATTGGTGTTGTATATTTTTATTTTAGTATTTCTGCAGGTTTTAATACGCAGGATAATTATATGGAATTTTCTGTTTTAACCAAAAAAGCGAAATGATTTTTATGCTAATAAAACAACACAGATAGCTTTAAAGAAAACTATACATGCTTTTTCCCTGTGGTACATGACATGGAATAGATAGTAGTTTCCTGTCTGTAAAGATGATTCCTGTGTGGACTTAGCCAATGAAAGTGCTTCAGTTTTCTTTATTTTAGTTTTTGTACAGGTAGATTTTACATGCTCTTTAATTTTGTTCAATTTGGTTTAATTGCAAACTGTTTATCCGAAATATATCACAAATTATTAAAAATTTAAATTGTTCATATTTTTACCAATTTAGTTTTAAATGATGAACATTCTTAGTAGAGATACAGAATTTAACAGCATATTTTGTAAGATTTTAAAATGGTTAACTTTTTGACAAGATAATACCACAAACAGAGATGACATTCTGTAAAAATGGACTTGTATAACCAAAGGTTGTTTCTTTTACATGTAACCAAACTGAGTTTTCCAAATTCATATGTACATACAGTACAACTATGTAATGTAAAATGTAATTTACATATACGGTAGTTTATTATTGTAAATTAATGAAACAATTTTTCAAACAGTTTTCCAAAGACATATACCACAGTGAAACCAAAACTTTACAGTTATATATCATTTGAAAAGAGGAAGGGTTTTAGTCTTTTATAATTAAGTTTTTTTAATGAAAATGTTTTCTCATTTTTTACCATTTTTATTATCCACTGCATGTTTTACTTAGACTTGTCTTTGTTGAAATAGTATGAATATGTTCTTACATAATTATACCATAAATATCATCTCACTAATAATTTCATTTTCATTTGCATCAGGGAATTTTCGTTTTTATAATTCTATACAATAAAATATATTTTGAAGATAAAGATTGTCTGAGTTTTGAGTAAGCTTTTCTTTTAAAAGGCCCCCCAACAACACTGCATACAGTCCAAGCACGTGAGATTTGCAATCACACATTTGATGGCCTAGCTTTAATTTAAACACATTTATTTTAAAATCAATTGCATGGACAGGCATACAGGATTGAATTATGTACCTGGAGAGAACCAGTATTTGGTGTCTTTGGAAAAGTCTTGTGAATGCTCCCCAATTAAGAAACGAACCTTAGACTTCCTGGTTCCAAAGTTTACATAATTTCTAACACTACCATCGTATCCCCTCCGTATCAATGTATGCACGCATTATGGAAAGTTGATTATTGGAAACATTCACTGTATTGTTAAATGGAATGTATTCTGGGATTACGTTAGTTTCTACAAATGTGGAAGAACATATGAGCCGCACTCTGGGAAAAACGATGCTTAATGCATGTGCGTAAAGTGTTGTCCCAGATTAGCACAGGCTATTAGGGGCGACACTTTCCACCTAAACTGGATTTTTGCTAAGAAGATACTTCCTTGAAATGAAAAATTCCATTAAAGCAGAAAGTGTTATCACAAATTAGCCTGTGCACACTGCATATGCATTAAGCCCCGTTTTCCCAGTGCGTGGCTTTTACCAGGATATGCATGTATATACATGTAGCCATGAAATGCTTCTATGTGGTGTCCAATAAAACAACAATTAATTGTTGCACTTCACAAGTTTTCCAAGCCCTGCAGCAAAATTTAAACCATGGCTGTATAGTTGATTGCTTAACAAAATACACTCCTTAAAACCCATCGTTTGTGATTTACATTTACAGCTACCACATTGAGATAGATGAAATGCATTCACAATGCACAGGATAAGACAAGGGCAACAACCTTGAAAGATAAAATAGGCCACAAGGACAATTTCAAACAGTTTACTTGGAGTCATGCTTTTTGCCTAAAGCAGTTGTTTACGCTGAATACTCGATTTGACATTACTGAGATTTCGAGAAGTTTGCAATAATTCTCAGCACCACAAAACACATTTATTTGTTTTAGCAACAATTTTTAAAACTGATCAAATATAATAGGAACGTTTGATAAAAGCTGGTACTTTTGCGTGCAAATATTCATGTCAGTAGCTGCCGATGCTTGAATCAGAGGTAGGGAGTGAATGGTTGTAGAAATGATTTCATGACCATTGACCAATCCCCACACATGCGGCAGGGCTGTTAATCCAACGAGCGATTATCGGATTTCTAACTAGGCCGGGATATCATTAATAAGCAGGTACATGTCTTGGATCAGTTGGAGATATTGTGTTAGATTCCTAACAAAAGCCTGAATAATTCAAACATGATTTCAGTTAAAACAGTTATTATTAATTAAAGGCCCTATAAAGGTGACAAATCCAATTATTATGCATATAAACTGGTATAATTTTTACCGGATTTCAGTTACTCTTGCATAAAAAATGCTAATAACACAGCTTAGGTGCAACGTTGTCAGGAATCATGGAAGATATACCCGTTTCATAATTGGAAGAAATGTTTACAACTTTGCAACTAACGTGGTGTGTAGCCTCAAAGCGATGACATATGCTAAAAATAGCCGAAAGAAAACTAAATTTTATTTCTATTTTAAACAACTTTTTACCAGCAGAAAGTAACTAATTAGATCACTACAAACGTTTTAACCATATAGAAGAGACCTACTTTGTGAGTGATACCGGAAAACGTTGAAAATCAACGATATATTTTTGGTGACCCGAGTCACTTTCACTTTCCCGAGTAAACAGCGATGTAAATAAACTGATTGTTTGTAAACATAATTGACTTGGAAGACACTGTATTTTGAGCTGAAAACAAGTTGTATTGCTCATTTTTTTATGGTAATGTCCAATAGCATATATATATTGTTTTTTGATAACCTTTATAAATAAAATATGATTTTTTTTTTAAATCAGTAAATAATTACGGATCGTCACCTTTATAGGGTCTTTAATGCTTCATGATTTCCTAATGGCAGAACAAAGGTTCTGAGCAAATTGAAGATGAAAATTGGCAAATATGTGCTTATAAAGTTTCTAAGCGGTCACTATTGCCATAAAAGAAAAACTTCTAGCCCCTGGAAGCCATGTCTTCAGCGGACTGGAACCATTTCGAACTTGAATCAAGCTTTCATCAGATAGAATGTTCAAGATATCGTTAGAAAGAATGTTCTGAGCAACTTTCATGAAAATTGGACCCAAAAAGTGACTTGTACAGTGTTTATACGGTTTAACTCTGTTTGTACAATGAAACCTGCCCATCCCCTGTTTTCCAAAAATCCAGAACCATTTTGGAACTCAATTGAGATATAATTAGACAATATTGTCAACCTCACTTGACCCCGATGAGATATTGTTTGGACAAAACGTGCTCAGGTGAACTGAAAATAAGAAAATCAACTGCAATGACCCTAACCTGTTTCTAGTGAGTATTCAGGGGAGGTAACTGTCTAGAATATTCAGGGGAGGTAACTGTCTAGAGCATTCAGTGGAGGTAACTGTCTAGAGTATTCAGGGGAGGTAAAAGTCTAGTTTTCAGGGGAAATTACTGTCTAGAGTATTCAGGGAAGGTAACTGTCTAGTGAATATTCAGGGGAGGTAACTGTCTAGTGAATATTTAGGGGCGGTAACTGTCTAGTGAATATTCAGGGGAGGTAACTGTCTAGTGAATATTCAGTATTCAGGGGAAATTACTGTCTAGAGAGTATTCAGGGGAGGTAACTGTCTAGAGAATATTCAGTATTCAGGGGAGGTAACTGACTTGGGTCCCACATTTTCTTTTTCAAAAGACACAAAGTATTAACCAGGGAACAGCCTCAGGTTTTGAAGACATAAAATAAAAAAAATATCTATCAAGGTTTAACCCATATGGCAATACTAGGTTAGTGTTGAATAAAGGCAAAATTAATGTTATATTAAGCGAGGCTTTGAAAATGTGAACCACAACTCGTTGAGAGAAGCTGATGTTTTCAAGACAAGTAATAAACTATAAAATATAAATTATCTGTAATAATATTACAGTCATGTAATAAAGAAACAAAAACAGATTTTTTATATTTTTTATTTTAAGATAAATTTTGTATCATACATTAACACATGTTTATTTAAAATAGTTTTTGACATAAATACACAAGTACATGTTTGTCGCTTAGTGACTGACATACACATGTTAAACATGCAGCTTAAGGACACAATTTATTCATCAACAATGGAATAAATACAAAACACAATAATTATATAATAATGCTGTATTGCACAGTCAACAAAACCATATTCCAAACCATTTTACGCCATTTTAACAACAATGAAACAGGAAAACTTAAAATAAAACATCCTGAATATGAACAGCATGTTTTGAAAGAAATTCATGGCAAACTTAATGTTAACCATTTGTATGAGTTCAATATAAACATTCAAACAAAATTATTAAAATATATTTTGCAATCCCCGAAACAAATAAACCATGTGTCAAACACAAAATTACCAGTTTTAAACTTTAAGTATGGTAATTTCTCCAACACCAGTTTGAAACTGGTGTTTGATAGTTTCAAAGACATGATTCAATTTTGGCAAGGATCAAATTGTGTTGAATTAAAAAAATACTTTCAGTCTATATGTTGCTATTGGTACCAGGAAGATTACAATTTATCTGGCTTATTTTGAATTATAACATGCATTCAATCAGCAGATATATTAACAATATAAAGATATCTTCAAACCTTTTGTTCGCTTAAAATATCATTTTAATACATTCTGTTTCATAAGTGTTGTAACTGCAGGCTGAAAATATCCATGGATTAACAAGCAGATATACTGCAAAATCATTATTATTCAGGGGACATTCAATTTCGTTGATTTCGTGGTTTGACCGATCCACGAATTTAACACAAACACATAGGAAAATGACCAATGCAAATGCCTTATTCTTTTTTTCCCAAATCAGAATTTACTTGTCCACAAAGGCATTTTTTGAAAAACCATAAACTTTCATGCAGACAAATTTAATTATTTTAAAAATTGATTTCATGATGATGTTTAACATGATAGTAATACCTTTCACAAATCTGTTACAATATCACATACTATCCAACACATGGCATGGGTCTGTTACACTACCCAATATTATAATCAGAACAAAAGAGTGGATATCGGATGTCAGATGGGATACAGTCACCTGAAACTGGAATCCACAACTATCAATAAAACATGACATCAAACCATAATGGATTAACTAATTCAATGCTGTTGTATTTCATACAATGGTTTAAACAGCAATTTAAACGAAAAGCCCATCTGTGCGTACTACCTATATTTATTAACAGACAGAAAATCAGAGATCAACAAGCAAGCCCAAGTTCTTATTATCGGGGCAAACAGAAAATGCTATTTGCCCTATTAACTGAGCAATGCATAAAAAAATGAGCCTCGCAGGCTCGCACTGGGAAAACGGGTTTTGATGCATGTGCATAAAGCATCGTCTCGGATTAGCCTGTGCAGTCCACACAGTACAATCAGTGACAAGACTTTCCGCTTTTAAAGTATTTATCAAGATATGTGTTTGTCAGAAACACAATGCCCCCTACTGCGCCGCTTTGATTATTATTTTTTTACCTTTGACCTTGAAGGATGACCTTGACCTTTCACCACTCAAAATGTGCAGCTCCATGAGATACGCTTGCATGCCAAATATCAAGTTGCTATCTTCAATATTGCAATATTGCAAAAGTTATGACCAATGTTAAAGTTTTCGGACGGACGGACAGACAGACGGACAGTTCAACTGCTATATGCCACCCTACCGGGGGGCATAAAAACATCCATATATGGTCCTCAACAACCAAATACATGTAATACTACAAACAGAAATGGGTAACAAAATCGCAACTCCTCGGTACAACATACTTACAATATCATAGGCCAACAAAGTATTTGAGACTAGGTCTGGACAAACAGAGCTTAATGCATGTGCATAAAAATTCTTTACAGATTAGCCTGTGCGGACAGATACAATAAATACCATCAAAGCTGAAAGTGTCTTTAAGACACTAAGGTATGCACATGCATTAAGAGCTTTTTTCCAAGAGTGAGGCTCAATTATATATGTTTTTAATGGCAGAGCAAACAACAGGGCCATTTATTTTTCTCCAAACAGTCGTGTTTTGAATACTCTCAAGCAAGTCATCTGTATAAGCATCACTGATCTAAGTAAAAAATGGTTGAATCAGGATTATATTCTTAAACAGGTATCTCATTGCCTTTGTCGCCAGCTGAGACCATGTTCGTTATAGAGGTGATACACCATATAAATTGGCAACAACTGTTATAAATTCTATCAAAAATACAATGTACAACTTTTTTAAACCTTATGTCCCCACTGTGAATGTTACAATATTTGAAAACACAAGGAAACCAGAATGGCTTCAATCGTTCTATAAGTTTCTATCATTGTCTGAAACTGTTTAAGTTTCACTATTCAACTGGTTTCAAAATGACTCTTTTTCATTAAAATTGGTGATTATTTTAAGTACAAAACAATTAAAATAGTGGCAAAAACCAAATAATTTCCAGCGAGAGCCCTGTAAAATATGCACAATTTGGGCATGTTACATGCCCTGATTATTATGTGTTCTTAGTTTTACAATAGCTGCCACCATTATGACACCACAACAGTGGCCACGGTCATGTTTTCTGCGGTGCAGGCACTATAGGACACACACCTGTTTCTTTTATTTCTTCCCCTCCTTCACCTTTTTCATCATTGTTTCCTGCTTCTTATCCTGGGTCAGCAGCACTGGTTGTAATTTCCTCTCCTCTCTTCCTCAATACTCCTTCTACCTCTCTTAGATCCTTTAGTCCAAAATTTCTGACATGTGCAAACAGGAATACAATATCTTTCCTCACCAGATTTCATCATTTCTGAAACCTACCTTAATCTTACTATGTGGAATGGTATCTTAATTGTAACGGTAAGATGTAATATTACACTAGACAGTCCTAGTAAAATTAATTGCATTTGGAGTGACATGTTCTAACACCTTCCTTTACATATTCTTTGCCTGCATTATCAGAAACAAAATTGCTGAATGCTCTCATTCAATTCAACAATCTTCCAAATCCAATAACTTCCCACTGAATCGTCTTGAGTTCATATACTTTCGTACTAAACCGTATTGAGTTCATACACTTGCATACTTAGCCATATTGAATTAAAATACCTTCATAATAAACATTTAAAAACCATATTGAATTTTTATACATTCATATAATTACAACAACCTCAATTCCAGTAAGTTTACACCATAAAACATTCTTTAAGTCCAATGCCTTCATACTAAAACGTCTTCAAATTCCTTTACATTCATACCACAAAACATCCACTTTTGTCCTTGACTTCCAAACCACCATCCTCATACACCAGCATCTTGACCCCTTGACCCAATAAACGAACCCCGACTTTCCACCCCACGCCCCTCTCAGCCCACAAACAGTACCCACATAGCCAATGTCACGTTCAGTGCCAACAAAACGGTTCCGAAGAGAACGACGAGAGAGAATATGGCGTCCCGGACCTCCTTGTCGGGAATCGAGGAGCGCAGCGTGAGCTCGATGAAGCCTTGACATATAAACTGACCGTCCAGCGCGTAGCAGGGAACCACGTTGAGGATCACCAGCGCCCCCGACAGGGAGATCAGGTATCTGGGTCAGAGGTCAAGGAATACCAGCACTCCATGAATTTTCGGCTGTCATGTGGGAAAAAAAAATGCTATTCAGAAATACTGCAGAATTTTGGCCCCAACTTTGTCCCAAAAAAACACTGCTTATATGCAGTGGTCCAGAACGATTTTTAAAACTTTGAAAGAGAGTCACCCAAGGATCAGTCTAAAAAGTTTCATGAAAATCTGCCAAGTGGTTTAGGTGCTGATGTCGTCTGAAGCAAAATGTTGACTACTGACGACACTGGATGCTGATCAGCCATCCACCACAATAGCTCAGGTGAGCTGAAAATAATTTGAGCCTCGCATTTAGAAAACAGGCTTAATACTCGAAGTAAAGTGTCTTCACAGATTATCCTGTGCAGTCCACACAGGCTTATCAGAGACGACACTTTCGCTTTTATGGATTTTTGTGATCTTGGACGATACTTTACGCACAAGCATTAAACCCCATTTTCCCATATCCAGTAACTGCACTTTGTAAAGGATACTTGCAGAATGTGTCAATGGCGTATGGCAGGTTGAGTGGAATCAGGGCGCTGTTTGGAATGTAGTTACTCAGTATCACTGAAATTACAAAGTAAGAGATTGGGGGGATATTTGATGGTTTGGGTGGAATAATGCCACTTGTTAAAATACTGTGGTTTCTTGTATTTATGTAAAATAATATTTGTTTGATCTCAAACTCTTGGATTTCTGATTTTTGCCTTTAACTTCAACTATGTAATTTCTAAGCTGATTCGTCTATTCTAACATCCCTTACGCCAAATAAACATGCGCTAAAAAAAGGTATCATCCGAAGGTCAATAAACCAGTATCGCAACAAACAGTCCAAATGGTGGTACAGGGCCCCGCACTAACTCTTTAATCAATTTGTTCAGTGGGACTAGTGCCATAAAATTTACAAAAAGATATGACTCTGTGAAAAAGGGGGGTTAAATGCATATGCGTAAAGTGTCATCCCATATTAGCCTGTGCAGTCGGCACAGCCTAATCAGGGATGACACTTTCGGCTTTAATTGTATTTTTTGTTTATAGGAAGACTGTTGTTGATGAAAATCCAGTTTAGGCGGAAAGTGTCATCCCTGATTAGCCTGTGCAGACTGCACAGGCTAATCTGGGACGACACTATATGCACATGCATTAAACCCCCCTTCATATCAAGGATTGTTAGAAAGGAACCAAACATACCAGAATAATGAAGGTCCAGCGGATGACCCAGGAATAGTAAGGGGGGTTTATGACCATGAACAACTCGCAGCAGTTTGGTCTGGTTATCGACGGAGGGGTACACGCACGACATCTCCAAGTTGGGAGAGTAGCAGTCACTCTGGAACTTGCAGATAGGCCGGTCTGTGGTGGCACGGGCTGGCAGACACGCATACACCTGAAACAGGGGTTTACATATACATGAAACAGTGGTTAACACCAATATAATAGATGCGCGCTAGGAAAACGGGACTTTATGCATGTGTGTAAAGTCTCCTCCAAGGCTGCACAGGCTAATCAGGGACGACACTTTCCGCTTTTTTTTTAAGGAAGTATTTTCTAAATGAAAATCCAGCATATGCAGAAAGTGTCGTCCTTGATTAGTCTGTGCAGATTGCACAAGCTGATCTGGGACGACACTTTATATACATACATAAAGCTCCGTTTACCATTCAATATGTGAAGTGCAAATTGTTGTCATAAAATACTGGTAAAAACATCTGACTGGAATTACACTAGCTGCTTGGATTCTCTATAGCGCAGTCTTTTTTTCACCATTTTGGGAATGGGGCCACGACAATATTTTGTTTTGAAACTTTCAATTGGGAATTTTTAGGTCCCATTTGGGAAAAATGTATACCTTTTTCCATTGGGAATGGGGCGGAATAACGGCCCTAAACTTGAATGAAAAAAAACACTGCTTTGGATTGTGAAACATTGGCTTGTTTTGACAAAAATCTGGAAATTGGTGTTGTTGTTTTTTGCTTACAAATACTTTAAAAAAAAATGAGAATAAAAGTGTCTTGAATATTATACTTACTGAGTACTTTAATTGAGTTATTGAGCTAGAAAGGGAGAAGAACTTAATTTTGCGATTTATATAAAAACAAACATTTCTTCAATTGGGAAATTTAGGCTTGCATTTGGGAAAAACATACTTTTTGACAGCAGGAATGTGGATGAAAATTTGGATTAAAAACACCACACTGTAGTGTGAACAATATTAAGCACCGAAAAATGTGTAAAATTGTCTATGGAAACGAAACATTACAACACAGTATAACAAGATTGATTTTTCTTGGGAACATTTTTGCGTCAAATATTTTTGATGTTGAAAATGAACATTTCAGCTTCAAAGAAACCTGGCCTCAAGTGGTTTATGTATTAACCCTTTGAGCGCTGGAACCGGATTTTGAAGGCCTTTGCAAACAGTTTGGATCCAGATGAGACGCCACAGAACGTGGCGTCTCATCAGCATCCAAACTGTTTGCTATTCTGATAGTATTTTTTGAAAAAAAATCAAAGAAAATGCTAATTTTAGAAATTTAGCAGACAACATTTTAGCAGACGACAAATTTCCCAGCATGCAAAGGGATAAGCCTCGTTCCAGGAAAACTATGCTTAATGCTTGTGCGTAGAGTTGTCCCTGATGTACAGGCTAATCAGGGAAAACACTTTTCGTTTATATAGAATTTTTCCTTTAAAGAAAATCTCTTTCAAATGAAAACCCAGCATAGGCGGAAAGTGTCGTCCCTGATTAGTTTGTGCAGATTGCAGACACTTAACGCACAAGCATTAAGCCCAGTTTTCCCAGAACTATAACAGGACGAAGACATACATTGTCAGGGTTCTTCTTTGTGTGGTACATGAAGCACAGGTGTGTGCTGCTCGTCTCATTGCAGCAGTCAATGTACAGGGACTTGGAGTCTGAAACACAACACAAGCGGAAATGAATACGGGCCTACAAGCCCATGCCATCTCAAATGTGTTGCCCTTCCCTTCTTTTTTTTTTAGAGAAAATAGATGTAATATCAGAACAAGAAAAAATAATGAAAGAATGTGGACTTGCAATTTTTAACCCTTAAGACAACAGTTGTTGACATTCAGCAAGAGGTCCTTACTGTTATATGTTAGTATAAAGTGTTCAAAGTCATGCCCAAATGTGCATGATTCATGCTTTAAACACAAAATTCATGCATCCACAAACTGCCGTCCATGTTCTTGCACATACTAAATACATGTAGTACAGTTACTGTAAACCGAGAATCTGAAATGCACATTTCTATTTATAGATAATTTATTATGGCTACATTATTAAAGTATCATTATGAAACACATTTAAAACTTCTCTGAATAGTCTGGAAGATTTACTGTTTTGAGTATATTTTTTATCATATTTTAGTGTATTGGAGAATGGTGCATGTATGTATGCACAGGCTAATCTGGGACGACACTTTCCGCCTTAACTGGGTTTTCCCTAAAAAGATTCTTCAGTGTGTGTCTTCCCTGATTAGCTTGTGCAGACTACACAGGATAATCTGTTGCCTCTGTGGACTTCACAGGCTAATCTGGGATGACACTTTACGCACATGAAATTAAGCTTATTTTTCCCAGAGCGTGGCTCATTTGTATGATTTTTTAATTTTTATTCATTTAATAATTGTAATTACAATAATGGCACTTAGACAGGAAGTACGCACCTTTATCAATCTTCTTCTTGTTCGAGGTATCCAGCTCTGTTATCATGGATACGGGAAGGCAGTTGCCAAGGGATGGTTCCCGAATGCTGGCAGCGATGCAGGTGTTCCAGTCCTTGATGCTGGTAACTGGACAGCCCCCCAGACTCGTGACCGGGTCCCGAACATCCAGTCCCCGTGGACCAGACACAGCAGAGTTCTAGAGACATGCAGTAGACATCTCAAATGAGCGCATTCTGGGAAAACTGGGCTTAATGCATGTGCGTTAAGTGTCATCCCAGATTTGCTGGTGCAGTCAGCACTGGCTAATCAGGGAAGACATTTTCCCCGTTCAGTGGTTTTTTTTTTATGAAATATTCGGCGTTATTTTTTTTTAGAAAGAGTGTCTAATGATAATTATATCTCGATGATTTATGTCATAAACAACTAACAAAGTATATGAACTTTGAACATGAACATAACATGTTGATGAAAAAAAGAGTTGGAATAATGTTTTTCTCTATGTATGGGGAATTATAGTGTTAAAACTCAGGGGACCCGACCCCTTTCCCCCAAAACTGAAATAAAAACACTGCCTTTTAAGGAATTTTTTATTTAAAGGAGACTCTTTTAAACGAAAATCCAGTTGAGGCGGAAAGTGTTGTCCCTGATAAGCCTGTGTGAACTGCACAGGCTAATATGGGGTGACACTTAATGCACATGCATTAACACCAGTTTTTCAGGGTTTAATTACAGTTTGAGGCTCATGATTTTGAAAAGAAGGTGAAGAATACAAATATTGACTAGTTTAAAAACATGGGCTGTTTGTAAAACATGCATGCCCCCCCCCCATATGGGCTTTCAGTTGTAGTGGCAGCCATTTGTGTGAATACGTTTTTGTCACTGAACGGTGGTGGTGGTGGTGGTGGCGGGAAACCATTTAACTGTGTTGAGGGACCGTGACCTTGACCTTTTACCTAGTGACCTGAAAATCAATAGGGGTTACCTGCCGGTCATGACCAATGTCCCTATGAAGTTTCGTTATGCCAGGCCTAAGAGTTCTTGAGTTATCATCCGGAAACCATTTTACTGCTTCAGGTCACTGTGACCTTGACCTTTGACCTAGTGACCTGAAAATCAATAGGGGTCATCTGCCGGTCATGACCAATGTCCCTATGAAATTTCATGATCCCAGGCATATGCATTCTTGAGTTATCATCCGGAAACCATTTTCCTATTTCCAGTAACTGTGACCTTGACCTGTGACCTTTGACCTAGTGACCTCAAAATCAAAAGGGGTCATCTGCGAGTCATGATCAATGTTCCTATAAAGTTTCATGATCCTAGGCCTAAGCGTTCTTGAGTTATCATCCGGAAACCATCTGGTGGACGGACCGACCGACAGACCGACATGAGCAAAGCAATATACCCCCTCTTCTTCGAAGGGGGGCATAAAAACAAGAGATGTGTTTGTCAGAAACACAATGCCCCCTTATGCGCCGCTTTGATTTTTTTTGACCTTTGACCTTGAAGGATGACCTTGACCTTTCACCACTCAAAATGTGCGGCTCCATGAGATTCACATGCATGCCAAATATGAAGTTGCTATCTTCAATATTGCAAAAGTTATGACAAAACTTAAAGATTTCTTTAAGTTTTGGACAGACAGACAGACAGAATGACAGACAGACAGGCCAAAAACAATATACCCCTTTTTTTTTTTTTAAAGGGGGCATGTTATGAGCAAGGTGAAAGTCCAATTTTGAGAGATTTCGACCATATATATATGACCTTTGACCTTGAAGGATGACCTTGACCTTGACCTGTAACCACTCAAAATGTGCAGCTCCATGAGATACACATGCATGCCAACTATCAAGTTGCTGTGATCAATATTGCAAAAGTTATGACAAAACTTTAAGATAGGTTAAAGTTTTGGACAGACAGAATGACGGACAGACAGACAGGCCAAAAACAATAAACCCCCTTTTTTTTTAAAAAGGGGGCATAAAGAGGAAACATGAAGTAGCAGGTTTTTGACAAACAGGCAGGTAATTTCCCTGCCTCCTGAATCTTAATGAAACCCACGCAGAAGTTACACTATCATCATGTCATTGCTTGTTTTTTGTTCATATTGCTCAACAAGTGACTTTACCCAGCCTATGAAGCCAGCATATACCTTTGATAGTTTTGGAAATATAAGACTACATAAAACACTGTAACTTTTGACGAGCAGCCACTCACCTCGGTGACAGAAGTAATCACGATGCCATGTCCGGTGGTGTAGAACGGCACGAGGAACCACGGATACAGGAACAGCACCGCTATTGCAACCAGCACGATGATGAAGTTGTGCCACACGCCCGCACAGTAGATCCTCAGCTGACGCATGGGCGATATGATCTGCAGACGCTCCGAGGACAGGTCCACATATGCGCCCGGGTAGATGAACATCAGGAACAGTCCAAAGCCGTTTACATGCACCTGCTCCCTAAAGAGAAACACACGCATTATTGCAAGCCAATCAACAATTATTAAGATTTAAGATGAAAACAAAGATCTTGAGTGAACTAGCTGCTCTTTTTTTGCCACCCTTGCTGCTCCTCTGGAAGGGTCTACACAAAAATATGTGAAAATCTTTTAAAATTTAGTTCTTTGTTGCAAATATTCTACATCAAAAGAAAGAACTGTGCTTAAAAACTGAATCACAAGTGGTAGACTTACAAATGCTATGCATTAAGCAAAATGAAATGTTTGCTAAATGTCACCAGTTTTGCAATCTTAAATCTTTCCTAAAAGGAATTACACCAAGCAAGCATTTACCCAATCAATTTGGACCTTTAATATTTGAAGACAATTTGACTCTTGATTGTCTAAATCCTTTGAAATTTAATACAATATTATTTATGTACCTCTGAAACTCTTCAAAACAAGTGATGTGTTTGAGAAACAATATGCCCCCCCCCCATACAATTGACCTTTGACCTTGAAGGATGACCTTGACCTTTCACCACTCAAAATGTGCAGCTCCATGAGATACACATGCATGCCAAATATCAAGTTGCTATCTTCGATATTGCAAAAGTTATGACCAAGGTAAAAGTCTTGGGACAGACATACAGACACACACAATGACAGACACACACAATGACAGACACTCACAATGAAAGACAGACAGGCCAAAAACAATATACCCCCTCTTCTTCGAAGAAGGGGGCATAAAAATGCCCTGCTGTATATTTCAGGTTAAAATATACCTTTACCCACCTGACAGCAGCAATAGCATGCCCTATTTCATGTAGAATTCCACAAACCAGGAGGGTCAGAAAGTAGTACGAGATCTGGCTGGTTGGCAAATTTACTCCTGGCATCTGAAAGATTACTGAATAACTGATTATGTGCACTCAACGAGGGTTGCAAAATCAATAGTCCTTTTGCACAGTTGCTTGTCCAGAAGTATGTAAACCTTGTATGGAGAAATGTTTCTATTGTTAACTATTCATTACATTCATGATTACGTGTGAACAAATTAACACATGCATACAGAATTAGACAAAAATGGACACATAAAGTGTTTAGAGTATGCTACAAATTAACCAATAACTGACCATTAAAAGTCATATGTAACTGCAGTTTGCCTTCCATAAAAGAAGGCTGCTATATTTGATACCTGACTTGAAATCATTAACATTGTATCAGCAAACAAATTTGTGTCAGTGTATACAAAACTGTATTTCCGGATTAATTACAGAAGCAGATATTGATAACCTAAGTGTTTTCTACTAATACCAATAGGATATACATGTATCATGTTGTTATTATCCCCACACTTTTTGAAAAAAAGGTGGGGATATTGTGGTGATCTCCGCCGTTCGTCCGTCCTGGCCAATATCTCCTCCTACACTATTAGCACTAGAACCTTGAAACTTACACACATGGTAGCTATGAGCATATGTGCGACCCTGCACTATTTGGAATTTTGATCTGACCCCTGGGTCAAAAGTTATAGGGGTTGGGGTGGGGCCGCGTCAGAAATTATCACTCATTTTTTTAGGTTATTTTACATTTACTTCTTTATTTCTACACCGATTCACTTCAAATTGATACTGGACCTCTCTTATGACAATACGGTCAATCTCAACCATGCATGGCCCCATTCCCAACCCTGGGGCGCCCCGCCCACATAGGCCACACCCACCAAAAATTTCCATTTACTATAATTTTTTCATTTCTACACGGATTCACTTCAAATTGATACTGAACTTCTCTTATGACATTAGGGTCAATCTCAACTATGCATGGCCCCATTACCAACCCTGGGGCGCCCCGCCCACATAGACCACACCCACCAAAAATTGCCTTTACTATAATTTCTTCATTTCTACACCGATTCACTTCAAATTGATACTGAACTTCTCTTATGACAATACGGTCAATCTCAACTATGCATGGCTTCATTACCAACCCTGGGGCGCCCTGCCCACATAGGTCACACCCACCCAAAATTGCCTTTACTATAACTTCTTCATTTCTACACCAATTCACTTCTAATTGATACTGAACTTCTCTATGACAATACGGTCAATCTCGACTATGCATGGCCCCATTACCAACCCTGGGGCACACCTAGGTCAAACATTCGGTGTGGGGATACGCGTCGGCCTCTGCCGTGCCATTTCTAGTTTAACTTAATATTACACAAATACTTAAAATTAAACAACATTTAAAGGAAAGTAAATAACATAACTGGAACTGGTATAATTGCACATAACCACACTGGTACTGTTTTTTGTAGCGGCCACATGGTCCAGTTTGCCATACATTTAACAAATGTTAAAGCAAAGTAAAAGCCTTCATATTTTATGACTGTTTTGTTTTTGTAACGCAATATTTATTACAACATTTAATAAGCTGACTGTATTTGGCAAAAATATTCAACAATCATGTACATAATAAATATTATTATTTTGCACCTTGCGCATTCCTCTGATTATATCGAAAATGTAATAAAAAATTATTTATTTTCAATGCGCTCCCTCGCTATAAATTTTGGGGGCCAAATTCAGTCAAACATGTAAATAAATCAGTTTGCTGTGGCCTAAATGTTAAATGAATATAATCTCACAATTGGAGTGAGGACTTGATTCTCCACTGTGCTCCTGATCAATGTGTTGAAAACCATCAGTGTCAACAACAGGACTGAGACGAGCATCGCCACAAGGCCAAAGAACACGCCACACGTGAACCAGGTGCGAAGAAACTGGGGTCTCCACTGTGCCAGTCTCACAAATGTTCGGTTCATCCAAGTTGAGTACCATCGCATCTGGCAGACTGAGACTGAAAACCCTGTTCTGTCCAACCATGCTTTGTATTTTCTGGCCGACAATGTTTGTGTCTGAAAAAGTTTTTTTCCATATAACCATGAAAATGAAACATTTGATTTCAAAAAGGTAAGCTGTCAATTGCTAAAACAGCATCCAGCTTCAGGCATCAAGTTGAACATGCCACAGTCGGGCTGCAGTTTTATGTGTTGTCACTTTTTGATACAGCTCCATAGAATGACACTTGATTTCAATCATGCAACCAAATCATTTGCATGTGTCTCTTATATACCAAATTTGCAGAAAAGAAAGTCTCAAATGTTGACAAGCATCAACAAGCGAAGAAAATAATGCCAGATTTATTTGCATTTTCATGGCCGCAATAATCAGCTGAAGTAATTGCATCATTCCTAGTAATGCAGCTAAACAAAAAAGGTATGTTGTGTGCAACATAACAGATTGTCCCAGTAGAATTATAGAATGTAACACATTAATGAACACTGTTTTATATGAGCAGACGTAAACAAGCAATTCAGTTTTTGAACCTTACCTTTAGAAATGCGTCAAGCAGATATAGGCTTGACCAGAAGCCTAAAATCAATGCTACCCATGTTGTCTGAACCATCATGAAACTTGATTCGTCCTTTGCATATAGTTGTTATGTTGATTACTCATATCCACCATCGACAGCTGATCACATCAAAAGCACATGGCCAAAAATAAACATGAATCAAAATAGACGTGATGAGGTGTTTGTTCCATTTGACAGGCTTATTTCAAGTATTCCTTTGTAAAATAATTTGAAAGAAATATATTTAGCGTGTTGTTGCATCATTTTTGAGTATATAAGGAGCTGGTTAGAGAAATTTTGCATCACTTTTTTTATAACCACCATAAAATATTGCAGGAAACGAAAGTAAAGTGAAATAGGTCAGAGGAAACTGATGTATCGAATTGTGATTGGATAAAATTAACTGTTGCGCATTGTGGGATACCTCTGGTTCCCTAAACCGCATAGACGCATCGTTGTGAACACGGGATACAGAAACACGGATACAGTTCTTCTTGCGTCAGAAATTAAAACATGACTGCGGAAACAGAACAGACTCAAAAAGTGCTTCAGCCACATCTGTCAAAACAGGATCTTAACTCACTTGTTAGTCTAGTTTGTTATTCACTTTCAGCTATCCATTAAAGTACTTTCGGAGACTCAGATCACTATTAAAAAGCATGCACAATTGGCCACCATTCAACCGGTTTCATTAAATTGTCTGGGTGGGGAATGAGAAATGATATAGATGCAGGTTTCAAAATGCAGTTGTAACCGACGACACTTACCTTTAATGATAAAATAAATTCGTCTTTGACTGCCATTGTCCGTTTATCACATCTGCATAATTAATATAATATCTATTTCAATATTGAATATTTTGTAAAATAACAGAAACATATGGTTGATCATATGTGTTTGTTTTGTGGACAACTTAGAAATAATGCTATCTCTACTATCACAAATATACGCACACAAATAAGTATCTTCCGATAACCGTGTATCAAGCAATAAAGGAAACTAGTAAAGAATTTCTGAATTAATGCAAACAATGCATCTATAAACGATTTACCTTCAACGATTTATTTAATTCACGTTAAATCCATGTCACAATTATCTATTTACAGCATGTTTAACCATGCAAAGCCAATATTTCCATACACACCTGCAATAAACATCCGCTACGCGTGTGTTAACCTTGTATCGATACGTCACACCGGAAAGAGTGCTTGATTGCAATAGGCATTAGGCCAACTTAACTTGGCTTAGATAACATTTGATTCACTGAACTATTAAGTGATTTGATATAATCAAGGACTACCCTAGGCCTTTAAAATAGGGAGAAGTGACTTCTCCTTTTTTCTGAAACAGGGATAAGTTTGGAAAATCAGGGAGAAGTTTGTGCGAACAATATCGACTTAAGTTTTTCTAAAACAAAACATGTGCATTTCACAACTTTTATGACTTCTATCATTATACTATGTTTATTTTTAAAAACAAAAAATTCTCATTAAAATCTTCTTCATCATAACACATTTAAGTCATTTAACACATTAAAGTAATTTAAGATATGTACCAGTAGCATATTTTTGTCACATAATTATCGTCATTATATTATCATCATCCCTATCATGACTGCTTTTGTAATAATTTTTTTTTAAACAAAATCTTAATGCATGGAACATCTAGTATATCTCAATGACACAATTATAAGAGTTCATCTTCAAATCAAATATATCATTCACATATATTCTCTTGATTCATATAATATTAAATATATCATTCACATATATTCTCATGATTCAATAAAAGTGTAAAGAAAACAACACAATAAACAACCCTCTTACGGCGTTCAAGTGTGCATGACAGTGCTTAATATAAATTGTATTTACATACACTTCCCATCCTCCACCCAACAACCCACAATTAAAAAAAAATGTGTTTTTTTTTGGGGGGGGGGGGGTTGTAA